>JAVBHU010000370.1:0-23792 GCA_034768395.1 Linum lewisii | reverse complement strand
GGTCCTTTTCTACTTTTAAAAGTCAAGATCTTTTGGTACATTGATCGTCTCCCGGTGTTGCCATGAAAGGCTCTATTAAGTATAGCATCATCCTCCCTAGTATCCATAACTACATAATCCTCTAAGAAAGTAGAAGGGCCACACTTAGTGATTACGTTCTTAATTTCTCCTCTGGGTGTCTTTAAGATTTATCGGCGAACACTAAATGCATGTTAGTCGGTTTTAATTCGCCTAAATTGATTCACATAGGCATGGCATTTATAGAGCACCTATATCAACTAGACTACGCTTGATTGCAATATCATTGATAATTAGAGGAATAGTGAAAGAACCAGGATTAGAGCACTTAGATGGGATTGGTATGGCGAGCTTTAGATCATGAATGGCATAGCATTCTTCCTTGGAAAGTATGGAGGATGCTTCCTTCTTTCTTGAGGGTAAAGCTGCTCGATCTTCCCTCCTCGCAACGCGTTGGGGAAAGGAATTCTCAGTTGATACGGAGCTAGAGGAGGCTCAGGTTCACGCCTCGGCTTTGGTGAAGGATCTTCTCTTCTTATTTCCTTGATCTTTGAGAATTTAACTGCTGAATTGTCAGGAATCATGGCCGGAGAGGAAGAGGTAGTGACGGCCAAAGTCTTACAGCTTCGAGTAGAAACAATCTTCACGTCATTCTTCAGATTTGTTTTTGTTTGGCTTGGAAGCTTGCGAAGGGCGACCACTAGAAAGCATGCTAGCAATGTTGTTTACTTGGCTTTCCACTCTATGGCCTTGAGCAATTTGTTCTTGATTTAGGAGAGCTTGAGCCTTGAATTGGTTATCATGATCATCCAACCTGGTGATGATCTGATTAAGCTTCCTATCCAACTCGCTATCTTTGCTATCATGTGGCGGCGGCTTCTGAGGCTGACCAGAATAGTTGTTGCTCAAATATGGTTTTGGCGATTGCCAGGAGCTGTACCATAGTTGCCTTGGTTCCGGTGAGGTGGTTGGTAGATACCTCCGATTTGAGTATTAGTCTTCTGTTCTTGGTAAGACCGAGATGGTCGGCTAATCTGATTCTGGCTTGCTCTGGAGTTGTAGGGATGTCGCTCTTGAAAATTTCATTATTGTCGGTATTGACGGTAGCTATTAACCCTGTTGATTATTGGCGAAGCCTTGGCCAACGAAGTCGACTTCCTCGGCTGACTAGACTTCTGTTCTACCAAAGTTCTGACATTGATTTCCGTTATGAGCACAGGCGCCACACCATTGGCAGTCAGCAACAAAGACAGAGGCGGATGGGGGCTTGATAGGTGTGGTAGACTTCTTCAAGTGCTTCTCGATTTCCGCCTTGACTTGTTGTTCAATGTTGAGCTTGCTTCGAGCTCCTTATGTATGTCTCTCCCAATTCCTTGACTTGGAAGCACAATCAGCAAAGTGAAGCATAGTTGCTTCTGGTGTGAGAGCAGTGATATCTCCCTCAGCTAAGGAGTTGACCCATTTGGATAACTCCTCGTTCATTCCTCGGGCAAAGGTCTCAGCTAGTTGCCTTTGCTCGAAACCGTGATGGGGTAGCTGTAGAGAAGCTCTTGGAATTCATTCCAAACGTCATATAAACTCATACCTTCCTTCTGTCTGAACCTGGAGATGATATCCTTGTAGCAGTTGTTCTAGACGTAGGAAAGTATTCTTCAACAAAATCTTGAGCCAGCTTATCCAGTCAGTGTAGTAACCGGGAGGCTTGCTTTTAAACCATCTCTTAGCGGGGCCTCGAAGAGAGAACGGAAAGGCTCGCAAGCACAAGGTGTTTTGAATATGAGTAGCTAAACTCATAGAGCTTAAATTAGATGAACCCTAAGTGACCCGGGCTTTAAAGCGGTCACGGATCGGCGTAATTAAATCCAGTTTCTATCAGTTTCTCTTGCATGTTTGTTTTGTTCTTAATTGCTTATGTGCTTCTTTTCTAGCTTTATCACCTAGTTAAGTCTTTAGTTAAGCTAAAGCTAGTAGCGAACGTTCGCCTCACTTTAAAACACCAAATCAACAGTTAACCTATTCATTGGAACAATTTCTCTTTGTAGGAACCAGTTGGGGTTAATTCGCTTCAAGAGTAACTCATTAATCATTAGTAATCGCGCCAGTTCATTTTTCGTTGCAGAAGCGAACGCACGGGCGGTCAATTAATCTTGGGAGTTAGATCGGATAGAGCGAACATTCACTAGTCTTAAACCTAAGGGTCAGGAGTTATGGTGGTGTCTGAGAACTGAAAATATTAGGATTGAAAACCACTGGTCTTGTGATCGCCAATGTTCTGGTGATCTTAATGGGATTCGAAATCTAAGCTTGTCTGTCGTCTTGTTAAGTCAACCAATCTTTCAACTATTTTCTGTTTTCTATTTTCATTTCCTGTTTCCTGCTTTTTATAGTTTAGAAGTCGTGGAACTCACACCACGCACAACTTGTGATTTAAACCTGAGTAATTTGCCTTCATATTTGAGTAGACGATTAGAAGAGACATGTGGAATATGATCTATCTTGCTTTGTGCTTGATAGTTATTTGACAACACGGGCGTGAAAACGCGTTCATCAAATTGGCGCCGTTGCTGGGGACTCTTCTAATTGCTTGAAAGAAGAGCGGGTACTTTATTCTTCTACCTTTCCATCACACTTCGATTTTACACCGGTTGTTTTTTGTTTTTGTTCTTTGCAGGTTGTTTTCAGGTTTATCAACCGCCGCTCACTCATTCTTGGACCGAGAATGAGTGACTGAACGGTGTTAGGAGACATCCCAACTCAGGATCTCTCTTAGGCTCGAGTCGGAGTTCATGAAATAAAGCTTCGGGGTACCTTTGGTGAGCGTGAATTTCTTCCCGTTAGCATGAATGAGTTTGGTTCGTCCATCGGGGAGATGGCCTGCAATCTCAAATGGCCCGAACAGTTCCTGGGAGGGATTATCCTTCGCAATTGTGACAGTAGAAGGAATCAGAACAATCGTCTTTTCCTTGGTTTCATGCTTCATTTCACTGAGATCCTTGATCTTCGGTGGCTCCTTCGAAAATGCTTTCGGGTTCTCCTTCTTCATGGAAAACTCGTGACATCGTGTGGTCTCGAATAGGCCGGCGCCCATGGCGGGGCTTAGCTTCGGGCTTCCCATTGTTCTAGCCAAGCCTTATGTATTCTTCCTCTGGCGCTCTTCCAGAAAGGCTTCAAGGGGTCCTAGGGCTAGTATGTTGTCCTCAGTGCTCATGGCGTTTGTTCCATGGCCCAGTTGTGGCCTTAGGTCCGGTCCTAGGCTCAGCTCAGTGCTTGGAGCTGGGGCCTTGGTTAGTGCCAGTGTCTGGCAAGGCCTGACACTTATCCTTGCTTGCCTAGCTGTTGGGGGCGGCCTGTATTTGAACTTAGTCACATACCTGGGTTTGACAAACCTATGTAATGCCTAGTTGTGAGTGCACCGTAGCTCCAAGCGCTTCTTATATGGCCCTAGACTTCTGACCCTTGTTGGTGATCCTAGTGGGGTGTAGGATAGGCATTCTGTCTAGGGTTGGCGACCCGGATCACTTTAGAAGTGCAGCTCCGACGAATGGAGACGGCGGCGACCCCGAAATAGAAGAGTAAGGTATTAGGGTTTCTATTAAATCAACGACTGAGATTGACCATGACTAAATCAACGATTGAGATTAGACTTAGTGTTATCCGCGTCTAAAGGTTTCAACCAATCAGATCGTTTTATTTTTAACAGCGGCCACTTGGCTATTAAACTGTTTAATTTAACAACATCTAAGTGGCCGCTATTAAATTACACGTATTTAGTAATTTAGCAGCGGCAAAAAATTGGCTGTTGTTAAGCTGTTGCTGTTAACCCAACAGTTCCTTGTAGTGAATGACCAAATTTTAGTGCATAGGGTGTTTATTAGGATTGACAAATAGAAGGGGGCAAAAGTCTATTCTAGCTATCTTATATATTAGGTTTATCCGCGTCTATTCGCGTCTATTCTAGAAACATGCTTGGTGTTAGGTTTATTTACGGATACCCTATATAATCTTGTGCTCTAAATAGGACACTTTCCGTTTCATTGAAGATCAGGTATCTCTACGACTCTGAAGTTGAAAATGAAATAGCCTTTCCCCATCAGGTGTTCATACGCTCTCCAATCTGTAATTTCGGGGATGCAAGTTGATGACACTCGATTTGACATGATTATCAGCCTCATTTAAGCGACAATTCCTTGCTTGAAACATGGTTTTTAGGGGTAGAATAGCGTATATTCACTCAACTGCTCTATTTCCACCCGATTTGGTTTCTTTGGCCCTTTTTGGGTCTATTTGATGTGTTTTCTAGTGTCTCTATGAGTTCACAGGTTTTTGCCATCAAAGACGTAGCGTCAGACGTGTTCGGGAAGTAAGGAAGCCTCCAGGAATGACCCGAAATCTAAACCAGAAGTCAAACCGAGTGAAGAACCAAGTTTTTTTTTGATGAATAATTAGGGATTTTATATCATCAAAAAAACAATGAAGTCCTTACAAGACCAAGCTAGCCAAACAAGAACGAAAGACTAACCACAATGAAAACTATCTAGGCATACAACTCAGCATAGATCGCTCATGTACATTGCCTTTGGCAAAAAAAACAATCGACTCTAAAACTTTAGCACAAACTGCCTCTACATCCATCTTTACACCAGTGAAGAATCTTCGACACCTTTCTCTCCACACCTCACTAACAATAGCACACCAACACAGCCTCTTAATCCTCTGCCTGACTATCGTACCACTCCATACATTCACTGCAAATTACACCATTCTGTCCCAGCTATCAAAAGCTCTGATTCCAGGGAACATTCTCTGCATGCATTCACGAGTATATGTGCAAGTAGTAAACAAATGGTCCCTATCTTCTGGATCCAGCTCACAAAGGCAGCAGATAGTTCCTGCCTCAGCATTCCATTGGCTAACCTTATCTAAGGTAGCTATTCTATCCTTCAGTATCAACCACACTAGCATGCTATTTTTGGAATTTTGTACCCTTCCCAAGGCCATTTCCCCCATAAAACAGTCTCCTGCTTTGGCCTGATAACCTCCTAGACTTTCTTAGCTTGGAACTTGTTCATAGCTTCCCCATTCCAAAGCACATCACCCTCTGCATCCCTGGAAATATGATTTTGAGCCAGACTTCTTAATTTCAAAACCTTTCTCCAATGCCAAGATCCAGCTTCACTTTTGAACGACCAAATATCCTTGTTCTTCAATCTATATTTCATGATCCAGGCCACCCAAAGGGAACCACTTCTGATCAGGATATTCCATAGATGTCTCATAATATTTGCTGAATTCCAGCTACTAAGATCCTTCAACCCTAACCCTCCTTCTTCATACGGGAATGCCATGTGATACCAGGCTACTTTAACCCTTTGACTTTCATTTTTCCCCCATAAGAACCTAGCACATAGCATTTCAATCTCTTTCAACACAGCTTTAGGGATAATAAACATAGAAAGCCAGTACTGCAGAATCCCGTTGCTAACTGATTTTATCAGCTGCAACTTCCCAGCATATGTCAAGAATTTAGCTTTCCAGTCCCTAATCCTTGCTGTGATCTTATCAATCAGACCTCTGCAATCCGATTTTGAGAGTTTTCCAGCTGATAAAGGCATTCCAAGGTATCTCATAGGAAGAACTCCCCCCTAAAACCAGCCAGCATAACCATCCTATCCCTCACATCATCACTGACCCCTGCAGTATAAAGATCACTCTTCTCAGGATTCAGCTTTAGACCAGAAATAGCATAAAACCTGTCCATAATCTCCTTACTTGGATCACTGCTTCCTCAGTCCCTTTAGTAAAAACCATCAAATCATCTGCAAAGCATAGGGATGTCAACTTAACCTGCTTGCATTGAGGATGGTACTGAAAAAGCCCTTTGGAAGCTGCCTCAATAAACAAGTAATCCAGCATTTGCATTGCCAACACAAATATGTAGGGAGATATGGGATCTCCCTGCCTTAAGCCTTTCCCCCCTTTGAAGAAACCAAATAGAGAACCATTCAAATTAACTGAGAACCTTACTGAATTGAAGCAGGCCATGATCCACTGAATGTAACGAGGGGGAAAATTCATTTCCTGAAGCATATTCTCTACAATATCCAATCCACAGAATCGAATGCCTTCATCAGATCCACCTTTAGAGCACATCTAGGTGAGACTATCTTTCTATTATACTTAGCTAGTAATTCATGAGCAAGAATGACATTATCGGAGATAAATCTTCCTTTAATGAAAGCAGACTGAGAATTACTAACCAGGTAAGCCAACACTCCACATAACCTGTTGGCAAGCACTTTTGAGATGGCTTTATAAATGGTGTTGCAACAGGAAATCGGCCTGTAATCTTTCATACTTGTAGCATTAGCCTTTTTAGGGATCAAGGTAATGATTGTGGAATTAACTGAATGATGCAGGCTCCCTGTGCTGAAGAAGTCCTCCATTGCTGAATAGACATCCTCCTGAACTGTATCCCAGCACTTAATATAGAACCCCGCCGTATAGCCATCAGGTCCAGGGGCTTTCTCTGGGGCCAGACTGAATAAAGCATCTTTCATTACCTTCATTGTCACATTAGCTTCTAAGGCCTCATACTGCTCATCATAAAGTTTCCTCAGAACCAACTCTTCCTCGGACTGTACCGTGCTGAGCCATCTCTCAAAGAAATCTTTTAGCGACTCCTCCGGCCGCTGCCGCAAGTTAACTCGGACATGTACTGGGACCTTTCGGTTGTCGCCTATTCTCATACTTCATCAAAAAAACCTGGCAAAACTCATCCATGTGTGAATAATTCCTTCTGGCAAGCTCATGTACCATTCTCTTGCTGCCCCTCCTAAAGTGGCTGGGTATGCTCTGCAAAACGCTGCATCGCTGGCGCCCTGCATTTGCATGGCGATTTGGAAATTCTGCAGATGCTCTTCAGGATCGCCCAACCCCAAATATTTCTCCATGTTTGGTGGGACCAAGCCAATTGGTAGCGTTTCGGCGAAGATTGCCCTTGCTAGAGGTTGCCGGATGACTCTTTGTTCGGCTCCGGTTTCGACTAGCGGTCGAAATGCCCGTAGCATTTCCGCGTGGGTGTCATTGTCTGGGACCTGGATGTGTTGAGCTTTGGGTGCTTGCGCCTGCTGAGCGATAACCGCTTTTAGTAATTGAGTAAGCTCCAAATTCTGCTTTTCCAGCACCTGAAAACGCTGTTCGAGGACTTTGTATGCCTCCGAGCTTGGTGCTTCTTCCTGTATCACACCCTTTCCTCTGGCGTCACGAGGAATATATGATGAGTCGGTGTCTGTGTCTCTAGGCACCCCTTCTTCCTCCAAATCATTTCTCAAGTTTCTTCCCTCGAGTGTATGCTTTGGGCTCCAGGATTCACGTATTTCAATGGGTTTCTTCCGTCTCTCCTTCGGGCCTTACGTTCGATACTTCTCCTCTTATCATTCTTCCCATATTCCCATGCTCCATTGCTCAGTTTCGTCAGTTCTTGATTAGTCCCCTTCCTGGCGCGCCAATTGTTCCACTCCTGTCGCCTGGAACAATGAGGGAGCCGACCCGGACGCCTGAGTGATTCCGAATCGCCTCGCAATAATAGAGTGGGGTAGTAATCAGAACAGAGGATAAGGAATG
Organism: Linum lewisii; assembly: GCA_034768395.1. Classification (NCBI taxonomy): domain Eukaryota; kingdom Viridiplantae; phylum Streptophyta; class Magnoliopsida; order Malpighiales; family Linaceae; genus Linum; species Linum lewisii. The sequence goes on along the minus strand of JAVBHU010000370.1, from coordinate 16,151 downwards.
AAATGGATGATGATGTAACAGAGTGTACCTAGGGATTGCTCCCAGAATTTGGTCGTGTCGTCAGTCTATCCAATCCTTCTGTATTTATAGCCTGGCAGGTCTGCCAAGACCGTTGGGCAATGGTACGGCGCCCAGCAAATCTCGCCACGTGTCACCGAATCCTAACCGTCGCTTGGTGAAGACGAAACCTTCAGGATTGCTCCACGTGTCCTTCTAGGGTTTCCCAAATGGTAAGCGCATAACATCGCCTCAGGGCCCTTCCTGGGCCACGACTGGGCCCACTCAGAGCGACCTTCAAGGCACCTAGCTGGTCAACCTCCGCTTGACATGCTGACTGCTTCCTGGGCCATATCTGGGCCTGCTTTTCAAGTCTTTTAGACAGTCGCCTGGTCAATCCTCGTCAGAGGCGTTGACCTTCCTTTCTGGTGTATCACATCGCCTACTGGGCCGACCCGACTCAGGTGGCCCATCATGAGCCCCCTAGTCCGCTTGTGTGCTTGTCGCCAAGCATACTGGCAGACTATTCTTTCGTCGCCTGCTGCACTCCTCGAGGAACCCTACCTTCGCCATAGCTGAGGGGCAGTCTAGTCTTTTCCTTTCATACTAGCCCCCTAACTCGATCATTGTCTACGAGATAGCCCCCTCTTTTTATATTCCTTTTTATGGGTCGTGTTGCCCAATCACCACCTCTCACGGCTTGCGTTTCCGAGACGCTTCCCTCTTCCCAATGCCAATAGCTCCATCCGTCTTTTCAACTGCCGCGATGTTTCCGTTCCCGATGTAAGCCACTCAAACGTTTCCGCCTTTCCCTTATAAAAACGCTCCACTCCCATCAGTCTTTCTCTTCTTTCTCTGTCACTTTGCTCTTTCACCTGCCCCTTGCTTTCTTCCTCAACCGTCCCTGTCTTTCCTTCGTCTTTCCTACTCTGTCCGATCTCTCTTCTTTCTCCAGATGTCGACGATCTTGACTACCTTCTCAGCTGTCCTGGTATGTCTCTGTTCTCTGCTTGAATTTTTTCTTCGTTTTTCCTTTTTTACCTTCGCCGACTGCCCCTTTCTGCTATCTAGCTTTTTTCTCCTATAAACCCCTTGTATACTAAGGCTCCAATGGCCTCGTCATCAACCGATTCAGAGAGAACTTCCTCCGACGCCTCTCAAAACTCTCCCGACCCTTCTGAACCCCAAGAATGGGGAATGCACCAGCTTGGATTCGTTCCCGGATTCCGCCCTTGGTCTGTGGACATGACAGCCCCCATCTCTGACCAAGGCTATACTGTCCGAGCTTGGAGGGACATGTGGTACGACGGCCTTGGCCGTGATCGCTACATCATCGGGCCAGGCTATTTTCCCTATCTCTCTGCCACCACTATATGCTCCTTTCTCCCAAAACTTTCTCTTCCGACCTGTTGGGACTACGCTGCTCCCTCATTCCTGTCGACGATTGGGAATTGTCCCGGAGGCTGGCATGGTGTGTGGTCAGAGAGCTTTACCAACGGTCTGCGCCTTCCCCCTTCTCCATTTGTTGTATCCTTACTCCAGAACCTCAAAGCGTCGCTTGGCGCCTATACCGCGACCTCATGGTCCGTTGTAGCCATTTTTGAGATATCTTGCCAACGCGAGAAAATTACTCCTACCCTTCGTCTTTTTTCCTTTTGTATAGTGCCAAAAATAATACCAACGGCCTTAGTTTTGTAAAGCGAGGTCCGTATAGGGATGTGGGGATGCGGGGAACAGTTAAACCGCATCCTACATGGTATCATGCCTTTTTTTTATTTTAAACCCTCGCCTGAAGACACCTGGACGACGGCCCTTCCGCCTTGCTGGTCGCGAGCGACGCCAATAACTTCCCCCGTGGTCACTCAGCCACGGAGGTCGAACAACAACTTTTATCATTTATCAACAGGGAAAAGCTTCAATCTGAACGACCCCCTCACCCTAAAACAAGTCCTGGCGAAGCTGCCTGGAGGTAGATGGGACTGTCTTCCCCTACTTTTAAATTTATCCCTGCTTTTATTATCTCCTATCGCGTTCCCTTTTTGCCTTCCTGTTTCTGACCCCTTTACTCCCTTGTGCAGGATGACAGATATCTCTAACGTGCTGATCAGCACGTCAGCCCGTGGGTCAATCACCACGACTCAATCGCAGCACGCGCCGCCCCCGGAAGTTGAGCTGCCACCTCCTTCGCCTCATGGGAAGGGCAAGAAACGGGGGGCGCGTCGCTCCCGAGAGAAAAAGTCGTCGCCTGCGGCAGTGCCAACCAAGCGACGCAAGTCTTCTTCCGCCGGTGCATCAGATCCAATCATTGCTGTGGAAGATGATCGGGCCGAGACAGCGGTCCCCCCGCCAATTACCACCGTCGCCGACCCAGAATTGCCTCCTGTCACGGAGCATCTCGACGCGTCAATGCCCGAGCCCCCTCCTCGACGCCCCGGGAAGGAAAGCCAAGCTCCCGTAGAGCGAGAATTCATTTCCTTCATCTAGGACGACTCACCTTTGTCGCCTCATAACGATGAAGAGAGCCACCGTGCTTATCCCATCCGTCCTGACAGACTTCCTGGCGCCCGAGTACAAGAAACCAGAAGGCTACTTTCCCATAGTCTATCCCCAGCGATCACAACTTTCAGCTGACGTGGCCCGGGATATCGCAGAGGAGCTGACTCCGGAGTTCTGAAGGGTCTGGATGATGTGAAGGTTGGTGACTTTCATCCCGCGATGGGGAACGTTTATGTGAAGCATCACGAGGTTCTTTCTTAATCAGCTCTCCTCTTTCTTTTATTTCTTGTTTTTGAGTTTCGAAGATTCAATCGACCGTCCTCTTCTAACATGTATGGCCTCTTATTATATATTCAGATGTTACTGGCGCTAAGCATCGCGGACAAGTCGCGCGACTTGTTGATGCGCAAGGCTCGTGAGCTTCGCGACGATCACGCAGTTCTTCAGCGCCGCCTGGACAACGAAGAGGTAAGCAAAACACTTCACTAGTGATGATGATGATGCTTCGTTTCGTCCCTGTCTTTGTTGTGTGTTTTTTTTTACCAATTTTGTTTTATTTCTTTCAGTCTGATCATCAAGCTACCCGGAACGAGCTTAGTCGCCTGACTGAGGCTCACTCTCAGCTAGAGAGAAACTAAGCGAGGCCTCCTCTTCCGTGGAGCGCCTGACTCGAGATTTGTCGACCAGCCGGGCCTCTATTACTAGCCTAGAGAGGAGCCTGTCTGAGGCAAAGAAGCTGCCTCCTCGTCCGCCAAGAAGCTCCAGGATCAAGATGTCCTTCAGAAGCAGATTTGAACTCTGACAAAGGAGAGAGACGCTGCTCTTGCAGCGCAGAAGCAGGCGACTGAGGAGGGGGATAAGGCGAAGAAGCTGGCTGAAACAATGACAGCGGAGAGGGATCACTCGTTGAAAATCAAGGAGGAGACCGAGGCACTCAGCGCTCGGCAGTATATGACTGCTGTGTCGCTGATCCGAAGATCCATCCCTGTGATCCTGACCGCCATTCGTCAGAAATTCGTCGCCGTTGTTGGGCCCTCCCCTCCCTTCGTTCGACGCGAATTTCTCACGGCGTCCTTCAGGGCTGTGAATCGCTTGCTGAATGGTGTGCCCGATCCCAATACCGACGTCGACCCTGAGTACATCAGCGTGATGAAGGAAGTTCAGGCGGCGGATCAGGAGTATATAGCAGCTGAGAAGGCCAGAAGGGCTCGTGCCAAAGCTGAGGCAGCCGCGAAGGCGAAGGCAGATGGTGGCAGAGGGGAAAAAGCGTTTGAAAAGAGCCTGTCATCCTCCCAAGGCGATCGTGGGCAAAGCTCGGGGCAAGGGAAGAAATGATGACTTTTCTCTTTTTTTTTTTTTTACTTTGTATTTATAAGACAAGCTGCCCGTGAACTGGGTAAGCGCCTTTTATTTCGCCCTGATCTTATAAAGTAAGCTCGTAAGCGATTGTTTTGAAAGCCGTAGCGCGATTGTTTGCAGCCGTCATGGGTGGCACCTTAGTTTTTGCCTTAGCGATTGGTGATTGCTAATGAGCGATGTTTTGCCTTCCTATAATGTCATTTAGGCGATGTCGTTACCTTTAAGCCTTAGCGAAATTTGAAAACTTAGGCCTCGTAGGCGAGATGAGTCCATGTCGTACGGGAATTTTGTGGCGATTAAGCGACTTCTTAACTCATAAGTTTTAGGTGATATCAATGGCGGTGGTGAGATATAAATGATAAAACAAGTCATCCAGCGATATAGCTATCGGACGCTTCTCTTTCATTAATTAGGGAAATGAAAAACCATACATGCTTCTAGGCGACTACTCATGGTACTTGCGGAGGTGCATCGCATTCCAGGTCCGGGGGATCTTTGTTCCGTCCAGCCTGGCTAGCTTGAAAGTGTTTGCTCCTATAACCCTTCTGATTTGAAATGGTCCTTCCCATCCAGGATCGAGCTTCGCGGCTCCCTCTGATGGCCTAAAGATCTTTCGTAGTACTAGATCACCCAATTTGATGTGATGTGGCCTTAACTTTTTGTTGTATCGCCTGGCTAGCATCTCCTTTTCCGCTATTAACCTCATCTGGGCGACCTCGCGCTTCTCTTCTACCATATCGAGACTATGGACAAGGTTTTGCTCATTGTCCTCTGGGTTGTAGCTATCCAAACGGACGGAAGGTATTGTTATTTCCACCGGAAGGACCGCTTCTGATCCATAGGTCAATGTGTAAGGCGACTCGCCTGTTGACGTCTTGTAAATCGTTCTATGTGCCCACAGTACATGATCGAGCTCCTCCACCCACGTTCCTTTTTTGCCTTCGATCCGTCGCTTTAATCCCCGCAATATAAGTTTGTTTGCTGCTTCAGCTTGCCCGTTGGCTTGTGGGTAAGCGACCGAGGCGAAATCGTAGGAGGATTTTGTATTCTTGGCAGTACGCCTGAAAGCTCTGGCAATCAAACTGGGTGCCATGGTCACATATAATGCTGTGAGGAATGCTGAATCGTGAGATGATGTGTTTGAATGTGAACTTCTCAATCTGCTTGGCGGTGATGCTGGCCGTCGCCTCAGCCTCAATCCATTTTGTAAAGTAGTCTATGGCTACAATCAAGTACTTCCGCTTCCCAGGGGCTTCAGGAAAAGGTCCCAAAATATCCATTCCCCACTGAGCGAAAGGCCACGGGCTAACAATCGCCTGCAAAGCGGTGGAAGGCAATTTATGAAAATCGGCATATTCTTGACACTTGTGACATTTTTTGACCAACTACGTCGCCTCTCGTCGCATCGTCGGCCAGTAATAACGTTGGTATAATAGATTCTTCTCCAGACTTTTAGAGCCTAAGTGTGTCCCACAGACTCCTAGGTGTACTTCCCGGAGGCTATAATCAGCGTCCACTGGGCCGAGGCATCTTAAATAAGGACCTGCGGCGGACTTTCTGTACAGATCGTCGCCTATTAAAGTGCATCTGCTGGCTCGCCTCCTTGCCTTTGTAGCCATCGCCTGATCCTCCGGGACTGTTCCATCTTTTAGGAACTTAATAATGGGAGTGCGCCAATCGTCTTGTGTACCTTCATCGTCCTGAGATCCGTCAATCTGGAAGCATGTGTTTAGCTTCACCTCTTTCTGCACCGTCACCATTCTTGCTTCTTCAAAATCAACCGCCGTGGCTAGCTTTGATAGCGCGTCAGCGTGGCAATTCTCTTCTCGGGCGATTTGCAAAATGTCTACTCTAGTAAAATCTGCCAGGGCTAGCTTTATCTCATCGAAGTATGGCATTAATGACTCCTCTTTAATTTCAAACTCCCCATTTAACTGGTTGACCACCACTGCTGAATCGAAAAAATTTTCAAATATTTGACCCCCATACTTCTTGCAATCCTGAGCCCTGCCTCCATCGCCCCATATTCGGCAGCGTTGTTGGTTCTAGGCGACGCGAAGCGTAGGGCGACTTCATGGATAGCTCCTTCTGGGCTTTTTAGTACTATGCCGGCTCCCGAACCATTTTTACTGGAGGCACCATCCGTAAAGAGTGTCCAAGTTTGGCTCTCTCCTTTTTCTTCCTGCACTGCCCCTTCTACTATGAAATCAGCGAGAACCTGGGCTTTGATTGCTGTTCTTGGTTTGTACCGGATGTCATATTCGCTGAGCTCAATAGCCCACTTTGCAAGTCGCCCCGCCACGCTCATTGTCCGCAAAGCATTTTGTATTGGCAGGTTGGTTAATACTGTTATGGTATGAGCCTGGAAGTATGGTCGGAGCTTTCTTGCCGCACATACCACTGCATAGGCCATCTTTTCGATGGCAGGATACCGCGTTTCAGCGTCGACCAACGTTTTACTCGTGTAAAAAATGGGCTGATCGCTTCGCTCCTCCCGTCGCACTAACACCGCACTTACCGTTGTTGGAGATATCGCAATGTACATGAACAACTCATCGCCCTCCTTGGGTGAGGCCAGCACCGGAGGAGTGACTAAGAATTGCTTGAGTTCTTCAAATGCCTTATCACACCTGTCATTCCAGGCGAATTTTGACGCGTTTTTCAAATAGAGAAAAACGGAGCACATCGCTCTGCCGCCTTTGGAATGAACCGATTAATAGCTGTTATTCTTCCGGCTAGAACTTGTACTTCTTTAACCGTTTTGGGTGGTGCCATGGCGGAGATGGCCTCCAATTGTGTTGGATTCGCCTCTATTCCCCGTCGAGTGACCAAGTACCCTAGGAATTTGCCTGATGTAGCTCCAAAAACACACTTTTGTGGGTTTAATCGCAACGCGAAGCGTTGTAACGTTTCAAACGTTTCTTTTAAGTCGCCTAGATGATCGTCGCTCTTCTTACTCTTTACCAGAAGATCGTCCACATATGCTTCCAGGTTACGTCCTCGTTGCTTAGTGAAGACCATGTCTATCATCCTTTGGTAAGTTGCTCCTGCATTTTTGAGGCCGAAAGGCATAACCTTATAGCAATAGTTCGCCATAGGAGTCATGAATGCCGTTTTCTCCTGATCCTCTTCATTGAGTGGTATCTGGTGATACCCAGAGAACATATCGAGAAAAGACAATACTTCGTTGTTTGCTGTGGCGTCGACCAACTGCTCAATGTTCGGGAGTGGATACGCGTCTTTTGGACAGGCATCGTTTAGATTTGTGAAGTCGACACACATCCTCCATGCCCCCGATGATTTTTTAACCAAAACCACATTTGACAGCCATTCTGGGTATTGAACCTCCTTGATAAAACCTGCCTCCAGTAATTTGTCTATCTCTTTTGTGACGGCTAGCTGTCGCTCTCGGCAGATATTTCTTCTCTTCTGTTGCACAGGGCGGCAGCTTTTGTCGATGGATAAGCAATGCTTCACAATCGCTGGGTTTATCCCAGGCATATCACTGGGATGCCATGCAAATAGATGCGAATATTGCCTGATTAGTGTCATCATCGCTTGCTTGGCCTCTTGGCTTAGGTAAGTCGACAGCCTCACCGTTTTCTCTTCATCGCCTTCCCACAAAGCTACAGGAACGTCAGATTCTGCTGACTGTATTCTTTCTCTATTCTCCGTTCCCTCTTCTAGGTCGATTTTGTAACATGCTCCTTTCGTTGCTGCCCGATAGCATCGCCTAGCCACCTCCGGGTGTCCCCAAGCGACTCCGACGCCATCTTTGGTGACGAACTTCAACACCTGATATACTGGTGAAGAGATAGCCTGGAAAGTAGCAAGCGCTGGTCGCCCCAAAATTATATTGTACGAGGATCGACAATCCAGCACATGGAAATCTATGGATTGCACCGCCTTAATCTGCTCATCGCCTATCATGACCTGTAAGGTAACGATTCCTTTAATGGGCACCTGGTGGCCAGAAAAACCTGTAATAGTTGTCTTTGTCGGTCTTAGGCTTGAAATGGGGAGTTTCATCTGCTGGAAAAGTTCCCAGAATAGGATATCAGCTGAACTTCCTTCATCTACCATTACCCGCTCCACTCTACTCCGGAGTGTTACAATCTGGATCACCATTGCCTCCAGGCTAGGCCCTCCATTTTTAATTATGTCCTCTTCCGTAAACATGATGGAAGACCGTCGCGCCTCATTGTTTATGACCAACACCTCTTTACAATCGCCTGACTGCCTTTTTGTCGGGCAACTTTCTCCTCCGAAAATAGTTTGATAGACTTTCGTGACTTCTTCCGTATCATTTGCCTTTTTGGTCGCATCGCCCTGCGGCTCTTGCAATCGGGCGAAAACTGTTTTTCTAGGTTGGTCGCCTTGGACTGGGCTATCTTCCTTATCATTTGAACTCCTGTCTTTTCGCTTGGTCTGGAGAATAAAGTCTTTTAGGCGACCCTCCCTAATCCATCGCTCAATTTCATTTTTGAGCTGCCGACACTCTTCCGTGGTGTGACCGTGCGAATCATGAAAGTTGCAAAACTTCCGGGGGTTGCGCTGCTCAGGGTCGCCTCGTAGTGGCTCGGGCCACTGAATGTGGTGATCCTTGTGTTGCATGTACAGGAATACCTCTTTCCGGGATCGGTTGAGCGGAGTGTATTCTCTTCTGTCTTCCTGATACGTGCGTCTATCATTGTTCTTCCTGTCGTCCCGATATTCCCTTCTTTCAGGAGATCGCTCCGTTCTCTGCCACCGTCCTCGCCTATCAGTGCTGTCACGCGACGCATCCGCCTGTCCGTCCTTTCGACCTTTTCGGTTGTCGTCCACTCCAATCTCCGCTAACTGCTACTCAATGAGAATGATACTGTTTATTCTGGCTTCCAAGTTGGACAGAGTAGTAGGCTTTTTCTTTACTAACGCCTCCTTCAGTCGCCTATTGTGCGTCGCTTGGATCATACTTGCAGTAGCAATGTCTAAAGTCACGTCTCTAACGGACTGTACCGTGCTGAGCCATCTCTCAAAGAAATCTTTTAGCGACTCCTCCGGCCGCTGCCGCAAGTTAACTAGGACCTGTACTGGGACCTTTCGGTGTCGCCTATTCTCATACTTCATCAAAAAAACCCTGGCAAACTCATCCCATGTGTGAATAATTCCTTCTGGCAAGCTCATGTACCATTCTCTTGCTGCCCCTCCTAAAGTGGCTGGGTATGCTCTGCAAAACGCTGCATCGCTGGCGCCCTGCATTTGCATGGCGATTTGGAAATTCTGCAGATGCTCTTCAGGATCGCCCAACCCCAAATATTTCTCCATGTTTGGTGGGACCAAGCCAATTGGTAGCGTTTCGGCGAAGATTGCCCTTGCTAGAGGTTGCCGGATGACTCTTTGTTCGGCTCCGGTTTCGACTAGCGGTCGAAATGCCCGTAGCATTTCCGCGTGGGTGTCATTGTCTGGGACCTGGATGTGTTGAGCTTTGGGTGCTTGCGCCTGCTGAGCGATAACCGCTTTTAGTAATTGAGTAAGCTCCAAATTCTGCTTTTCCAGCACCTGAAAACGCTGTTCGAGGACTTTGTATGCCTCCGAGCTTGGTGCTTCTTCCTGTATCACACCCTTTCCTCTGGCGTCACGAGGAATATATGATGAGTCGGTGTCTGTGTCTCTAGGCACCCCTTCTTCCTCCAAATCATTTCTCAAGTTTCTTCCCTCGAGTGGTATGCTTTGGGCTCAGGATTCACGTATTTCAATGGTGTTTCTTCCGTCTCTCCTTCGGGCCTTACGTTCGATACTTCTCCTCTTATCATTCTTCCCATATTCCCATGCTCCATTGCTCAGTTTCGTCAGTTCTTGATTAGTCCCCTTCCTGGCGCGCCAATTGTTCCACTCCTGTCGCCTGGAACAATGAGGGAGCCGACCCGGACGCCTGAGTGATTCCGAATCGCCTCGCAATAATAGAGTGGGGTAGTAATCAGAACAGAGGATAAGGAATGAAATGGATGATGATGTAACAGAGTGTACCTAGGGATTGCTCCCAGAATTTGGTCGTGTCGTCAGTCTATCCAATCCTTCTGTATTTATAGCCTGGCAGGTCTGCCAAGACCGTTGGGCAATGGTACGGCGCCCAGCAAATCTCGCCACGTGTCACCGAATCCTAACCGTCGCTTGGTGAAGACGAAACCTTCAGGATTGCTCCACGTGTCCTTCTAGGGTTTCCCAAATGGTAAGCGCATAACATCGCCTCAGGGCCCTTCCTGGGCCACGACTGGGCCCACTCAGAGCGACCTTCAAGGCACCTAGCTGGTCAACCTCCGCTTGACATGCTGACTGCTTCCTGGGCCATATCTGGGCCTGCTTTTCAGGTCTTTTAGACAGTCGCTGGTCAATCCTCGTCAGAGGCGTTGACCTTCCTTTTTGGGTGTATCACATCGCCTACTGGGCCGACCCGATTCAGGGTGGCCCATCACAAGCCAATCCAGGATCGCCATACAACGATAGGGCATCTTCGCCGACGACAATATTCACCGACCAAGCCGATCCGGGGTCTCCATCTAGTGATTGTCCTGATGAACTACTAGCTGAATATTATTTAAATTGGGAGGATTACCGCGACGATCATATCATACAAGATGTCATGGAAGAAAATTTCCTTCAGTTTTACGATATCCTTGACCATTCCCAAAGAGCTTTATTCGACGAAGGATTCCCCAATTCGAGGAGAGAATAGAGGGAGAGGGAGGCGGAGGAGGCATGGTCGACAGATGGATATGTGATGAAGACGAGTGGGCATCGGAATCGGCAATTGGGATGTTTGAGGCTGCAAAGCATAGAGGGAGAAGACGAATGCTGTTTAATTTGCCTGGAGAGGATGGGTTTGCTCGGAAATTGATAAGGATCGAGTACAAGTATGTTTTCCACGAGAGTTGTTTAGTTCAGTGGCTATGCACCTCTACGAACTATCCATTGTGCCGATTTTGCGTTTCTCAATGATATTTTTTCTTTTGTTTCTTTTTTGTGAGACTGTTTTTTAAATTTTTGGATATCCCACCCAAAGGACTTGTTTTAATATCTTTGGGAGTTTTGTTACTCAAATTTGACTCTAGATGTGCTAAGTTTTTACCTATTCACTTTGTTGGATTAAATGATGATTCATTCATTCATTCGTTATAAATTATAATCCTCTTCTAAGGTCTTAGTAAACCTTTTATGTAAATGGCGGAATCATCAAACTGGAAACCTTATTCATGAACATGGAACAACTCCTCACAAGCAGGTGTACCTGAGCTCAATTGTATGGATTTTGCAATCTGCATCTCATCAACAAGATAACAACTAAGCAGCAGGTACCATATATATATACATATATACAATTAACTAGGTACACTATATATACCTTACTCAACGAGCATGTACAATATATATATCTTCTTCCTTCTTATTCTCGTGTGCCGACGTTCAGTATTATCTGTTATCGGTGGCAACTACTCGTTGCTAGCTTCTTACAATTTATGGTTTAACGGCGTACAGGGTTAATTATTGATTGGTACGACAAGATGTTATTTAGGAAGGTTTACCGTCGTATATTAGCTCGTGCATGTTTGTCAGCCTTCTTCTATAGTCGAATTGCATATGTTATTTTGAATCCTCCGAGTTTCGTGTTTTTGCTATTAATAGTATGTTTCACTCGTGCTTGTTTGTCTACATTCTCCGTGCTTATGCTTTCATGATTCTACAACTAATTCGTACAGTTCTATACCATAATATTTGGATTTCGTTGTTGTCTCAAATAGAGTTATATATTGATTGCATAGTAGTGTTTGGCATGTGTTCAATCTAGTAAACGAGTTTGGGCTGCTTACTCTTTCAATAACGTGGCCCTAAGTCTACCATTTTGTTGCACAATAACTGATAATGAAATTGCATTGGTGTGTTCACTTCAACCCTTACCATAGATTGTGATAATATGTTCTATTTGTCATCATCAAACCTGAACTCGTCCAACAAGTGTACATCTTTTCGTAACTTCCACAAGATTTTATTGGTATTTGAATCCTATACCCACACACCAATATGGAGCAGAACAGTAACAAAGGAGTTGCAATTAGGAATCCCTTACCTTAGACGCCATGGTGGTGAATGACGGTGGGGAACGAAAATCAGAATCAGAAATTGTGGGTCAGTGATGTGTTGCTGCCGGCGGGGATTCAGATAAGAATGAATGGGGAATATATAGGGATTAGAATTAGGGGAAGAGAAGATAATACGGAAACAAGGGATGGCGATTTCTTAGACGGTCAACGTCGGCGACTATCGTTGGGCACTTGGGTGTATGCAATGCTAGAGAGTATATGCGGCGACATAAAAAGGGGTTGAAGATGGCCGTAAGAAAATTCCAGACTGAAAAATGCGGATAGATTAGAGGGTATGTTGGGGATGATAATAAGGGTATAACAATCATTCTTTGTCCTTTGTTTGAATTCTATGAGGCCATTTAAACTGGAAAACAATGAATTAAATTTCGGATAAATTAATGACTACCCCAACAATCTAGTTCCATAGGAAACAACAAATTTTGCTGCAAATCATTTATGTTTGGAAAAAATATATCGTATTATTGATGATGACAAACAAGAGAAAGAAGACCGCCTAACATAATGGACGGTTGCCCTACACACAAATATATATATATATAGTATACTAGGGTAGTATCACAATTACTAAACTAACCCTAATTAAGTTGCACCCTAATATACTAACATCCATGCTAACAAACCTCCTCAAATTGATGATGACTGCACAATTTCCTGACAAGAACCAATAACGACTAGTGGGAACAACTTTTGTCAAAAGGTCAGCAATTTGCTCTTTAGAAGTAACATAGTGTAGTTTGGTTGTCTCATCATGAACCAGATCACAAATATAGTGGACATATGTCACCCCCAAGTCCGCAAGAAGATAAATCAACCAAACCACTTCTTAATAAATTCTAGACATCATTCGATACTCAGCTTCAATCAACGACTTAGAGACCTTGTCATGTTTCTTACACCTTCAAGAAATAAAAAAAAAAAGAATCATCGAAGGCCACAGACCACCCAGATATAGACCGACGAGTATCAATGTAGTTAACATAAGTTGTGTTAGCATGAGCATAGACATGAAGAGTACTCGTGACAAGAAAGAACATACCACCATATCGTGTGCCCTGTAAATAGCAAAGAATTTGAAAGACAACCTGTTGGTGTAGTATGCAGGAAAAAGTCATAAACTGGCTAACTATCTGGACATAGGGCTGGCAAAATCGGGCCGGTTTTTTTGTCTGACCGAAAACCGACCGAGATGAAATCAGTTTCGCTGACCGAATGCCCGAATTCATGTGCTCGGTTTCGGGCACGATTATGAGTTTTGGGCCGATTTCGGTCATCGGCAAATTGGTCAATTTTGGTTATTGCCCGATTTGACCGAATGCCCGAAATCTCCTCTTCTTCTCTGCGTATCTTCCCAAAATCCCCTTCTTTTCTGCATATCTTCTTCTGTTCCTCCTCCTCCTTCTTTTCCTTCCTCTATTCAAGATCCAAATCAGAATCCCTATTTTTTCTCCTCCTTCTTCTCCTCATTCTCTTTCCTCTATTCAAGATCCAGATTGAAATCCCTATTCAAATCAAGATCTAGATGCAAATCTTTGTTTCTTCTATTTCTTCCCCTCCTCCTTCTTCTTCTCCACCTTCATCTGTTGCAATCGGCATCGCCTTCCTCGGTTGAAGTCGTCATCGTCGCCGGCCCAGCCGACGCCTTACTCCGTTGAAGTCGTCGTCGCCATCTCGTCGGCCTGTCGGTGCTCTATTCTTCAAGCCGACGCGTTCCTCTGACGAAACCCTTCTTCTTCCTCGCAGATCCTCCGACGAACGATGAAACCCTTCTTCTTCTTATTTGATTCTTCAGAAGTTCTCCTTCCCAAATCCTCCGACATTCTTCTTCTTCTTCTATTTCTTCAGATTTGTTCTTCTCTTAATCTAGGCTTCCAAATCTGAACCAAATTGAACCAATTGGGTTTCAATTGGTTGATTCGGTCAGAACATAAATGACCGAATTAAAATAGGTTTCGAGTGGTTTTGACCGATTTGAAATCTGGTTCGGCCACGATTTCGAATTTCTGCCCAACTCGAACTCGGTGACCACCTGAAATCGGTTTCGGTTTGACCAAAACCGACCGATTCCCAGGCCTATCTGGACATCATAGGCCAAGTCAAGACGAGTAGAGGTTAGATAACTGAGACTTCTAACGAGAGGACAACTTATACTTGGATCAAGAACCGACTCACCCTAGTCCTCGCCGAGCTTAAGATGAAGTTCCATGGGTGTTTGGTAGGGCTTACAATCTTCTATGCTTGCCATATCAAGAAGGTCCAATAAATATTTTTTTTGGATGACAAAATTACCTTGAAATTAGGGAGTGTGTCACCCCGACTCAGCCCAACTAATAATTTTAATTGACCAAAAGCCAACATTTGAAGGCTAGCCCAATCTTAACATTTTAAAACCTTAATAAAACCATGTATAATTAACCCAAAATTTGATGAATAAATGAGCCGATAATCCCTAACCCAATGAGTCTGCTCGCCTAACCCAACTCGTGACCCGCCTAACTCGCCCGATTGACAGCTCTACTAGTGATGACCAAGTGACTTGTAAACCAAGGAAATACGAGAGATATCCCAATTCTTTTAGTTTAAAATGAGTGCTCATAATCTATCGAATTTGAGAGATACCTTAAGAGTAATCACCATCAAGATCATATCATCCACATATAACAATGGTCGAGCTCTGTTGCCATGCTTCCAAATGGTTAAGAAATGTTCCAGAAGCTGCCAGAAAACAACGATGAATTGTGGTTCCCAATCACGTGATTTGAATCTATCACATCGAGCTTTTTATACAAGGCATGTGATTCTCATTACCAATATGTCGGTATGCAAAAACTCTTCTTCAGGAAAAATTACATATATTTTCCATTCAAATAACTTATTCACTGTCTATATCACTTGATGGTATTCCTTTTGTTAGATGTTGTGGGTCGGATATGTAGTGTAGTTGAAGGAGTTAACGAGTTCTACCAATCATCTACTACATCAATTCTATTGGAGCATACCAGATTTATGTCCTACCAAAAGCAAAATGAAAATATAATATCTTGTTGAAACTGCAACCCATGCGACCTATAAAGTTTTTTTTTCCAACTAAACAGAGGGAAAACTAATTTGGATCAATATGCCATTTGCTACTCTTTGGTCATCTGCACTTGAATTCTCTAAGATGTTGACCTAAAAACAAAGGGCTCGGTTGCGATTACATTCACAATTATGGTAGTGACATGGTTAGTAGGTGAGAAAACATTTCTAGTTAGTTAGTTTGTTCACAATTTAAACCATTTTGTTACAAGTAACTTTGTTCCTCATTTTTCCTTAGATCTGCAAACACACTTGCTTGATTCAACAATTTCATCAAAAGTATCACTACAACAAAAACTTAGCGGTTGTACAACCGCCAATGTGGATTTACCACAGTGGCGGTTCCACATTGACGGTTAAAACCGCCAATGTGGTATCACTATAAGTGCCAACTCTCCGCTATTACTCTTCACTTCTTACTTCTCCGCCGATCTTGACCTTCTTCTTCTCTACGCCAAAGATGATTAATGGAGGAAGGCTAGGAAAGGGTTTCAAGATGGGGATGAAGGATGTGCGTGTTGTTGGATTTTTAAAACATAGAGGAACAAGGCTAGGAGAGGATTTCGAGATGGGACGAATGGACGGAAGAAACGCCTATCCTGACGGCCGGTGCTTACCGACGGTAGCCAGATCTAAAGTCTCCATCCTCTCCCTCATCATTCAAGAACCAGTCCTCTCCCTCCTCCGATGAGCTTGACGTTGCCGCTAGAAACGTTCTCAAAATCATGGAACTCGAACCGGCCAAAGCTTCGTCGACATCCATCTCTCTCTCCCTCAGCCGGCCAACAAGCCTTCTCCCTTGATCTCCAAACTCAAACCCACACCAGATTCGTCGAACCTCGATTCCCATAACCCACAACCCTAGAAGACTCGAAGCATATGGAAACATGATCGTCGACGGTTATGTTTCCGGCCAATTGTTTTTTGAAATTATGGATGTCAAAATTGGCGGTTTCTAACCGCCACAAATGGCTCATTGTGGAGGACGTATTTGTGGCGGTTGTGCTTGCTATTATTGCCAGTTGTGGAACCGCCACTGTTGTATCAACATTGGAGGTTATAACCGCCAATATTGACAAAAAA
>JAVBHU010000369.1:0-23840 GCA_034768395.1 Linum lewisii | reverse complement strand
AAAAAAAAAAAAAAAACGAAAAAGTAAGAATAACTTTTTAGTTAAAATTTAAATTTTTGAATTAATTTGGTTACTTAAAAATTTAAAAATTTTTGATGACAAACCTTCAAAAAAAAAAATTTTGGGTAATTAGAAAAGAGCTCTTTCGTGGGGAGTTATACAAAAGTCCATTGAAAAAAAAAAAAACTTTTAATTATATTTTCACAATCGTAAAAAAAACATCTTCTAACCTTTTTTTTGCCAAACCCCCTTGTTAGCATTTGAGTCACAAAAAAAAGTACATAGGAAAGGGCCCAAATCACTCTAAAAAAACCTAATCATAATATTAAACAACTAAACCAACCCAATTTCCCCCAAAACCCTACTAAAAGTCTTTTTTTTGGGGTAGAGTTAATACTGACCGATTGGTTAATAGACGGTTTCCCTTTCATGTTTTTTTTGCTGTTCAACATGCTCCCCAAACTTCGGTCAAAAAAATGGCAAGAGATGTTTTTGTAAATTTTTAAAAATGGTGATTAATCTTTTTTTTTTTCATCGAATGAGAAAATTTTTGTAAAGTTCCAAACGAATGGAATCCAAAAGTAATTTCCCCCCGAAAATTTTTTGTACCAAGGGGACAGCAAAACCACTTTACATTTTTTCAAAAATTTAGGACACTTTTTTCAAAAAGTTTTTAGACTGTTTGGTATTTAACTTTGGGGGAGGGGGACTCAATCCCCCGGGGGTCACTTACCAAACTGTGGAATTATAGTTAAATAGGGGGCTATACCCGGACCTTTTGGGTGACACAAATTTTTGGGGACACAACCCATCTCACCCCTACTTTTTGTATATTTAATTCGAAATTAAGAACTCTTATCATAAGGTGTTAGGATTAAAGACATAAAAAATAAAATTTTTAAAAGTCTTTTTTGGCCCCAATTTGCTTTAATTTTTGTCCAAAGAGTTTGTATGTTCATAATCAACTTTTTTAAAACAAAAAAAATTCTTTAGAAAAAAAGGTAGGGTTTTCCCCCAATTTTCAAAACCCCCCCCCCCTTCCGTTTTTTTTTTGGTTAAAATGGTGCATGAGTATATCCTCCATAAGGGAGTCACCATCACAAAAACAAAAAAAACAGCGAAATCAGATGGGAATTTAAGTAAGGAATTTTAATACCGAATAACATATTAGATTTGAGAATTTTCCCCCCCCAGGATTTAAAATTTTAAAAAAAAATTTTAGTTTTTTGGGGGAAAAATTTCTACTATACGATGAACTATTTTGCTTTTGGGGGGGGGGGGGGAAATTCGAGAACAACACCCCCGATTCTCATTTGTGTGCTTCACCTATATGCGAAAGTAAGGGGGCCCGCTGAAGCCATAAAAAAAAACTGCGGACTCAGAGGTGCCTATGCTTAAAATTGACTGCCTTTAAATTTTTTGGATGCGTTAATGAAAAGCCCTTTTTTATGTTTTGCGGGAATTTTCGGCATGACTCCAAAACAGAGTGAAACCCTTCAAATTAAAAAACACGATTAGGTCTCCTTATTTCCCTGCACTCAATACTTGGCAGATAAAACGCTAAGGTATAACAAATGGTTCACTTCTGGATGATTTGGTTTGGGAAAACAGCTTTATTCTCAACCTTTTTAAAGTTTCTTTGTTACCGAATTTTATCCCTTTAAGGGTTAAAAAAGACAGAAGTTTCATGGTAAAAAAAAACACCCAAACTCATCCACATTTGCAATAGAGGAAAATCATTCGGGGTTTTTGGAATGGAGCGGCCAAATTAGAGTGCAAGGGCAAAATCTCAACTCCGCAAATCCTTCAAAAAAATGGAATTCCCCTTAAGTTGTTTTTCCAAATCTAAAACTTTCCAAAACTTGAGAGATTCTAAATTTTATTATGGAGGTTTTCTATTCATATCAGAATTCTCAAGCACATTAAAAAATTTTTAATTAAAAAAAATAAAAAAAAAATTTTCAACGTTACATCTAAGTAATCTGAATAAAATTAAATAAAATAATTTTTCACTAAAATATTAACAAAAAAAATTTCAACCGATAAGCGGATAATAATCTAGTAAAATTATATACATATAAAAAGTACCACAAAATCACTGGCCCATGTATACAAAATTGTATGTCAATAACTTGGGCTGGGCTAAGAGCCCACGACGCTTGACTAGATTGCTTCATCCACCGAATCGCTTCTGGAGATGATGGCCGACATCAAACAATTTAAGTTAATAGTTCCAGTGATCGGAGATTATGGTCCCACGGCCATCCCATCGACGGGGCTTGCGGTGGTCGCCGATCTCTTTCCAGGATATCGTTCGAACTAATTTTTAAAAATTTTTGCGCCAAATGTCATATCTGGTAGTTATTTGAGAACCCACAGCAAACCAAATCTGTCAACATGAATTCGAAGCTCCTTTGATTGTTTACAGCTAATTCGATTGCTTTCGCCCTATTCGAATTATTGACGGCGAGGTGAAAACGTCCGACGATATTACCAGATTGCCGGGAAATTTCGACCCGACCAGGCCACTGCCGCACTAAAACAGGATCCGAACTGCTGACCCGACCCGAGAGAAAATGCGAGATTTTGATTGTTTCGCGCGTGCTAACACGCAATAAAGAGTGGGATTCACGCGCAACCCTTTGCACCCCGCGCGTGGAATGCCATGCGCGTAGGAGAGTGACTTACACCGCGCGGAAATTTACGGAAATCTGGACTTTTTCCGGGTCGGGTCGGTGGGTCGGATCTTTCTGGACCGCATTTTAGCGTAAGTGCTGCTGTGCGGGTCGTTCTCTGCAGGCCATTCCGTTTTTTTTCTTGCCCCATAATGAGCGGGGCCTCAACCTTTGACAAGAGCCTTCGCGTGCTACTTATGGGCCGACCCGCAAATTTCCCCCCAGCTTATCAATTTTTTGGGCCTTTTAAGCCCAATGTGCTTTCTTCATGTATGCCCAATTTGGTATGCATCAGTTAATTATAATTAGTTAAAATATCTACTATTTCTGGTAATAATTAATAATTATAATAATTATATCGATTTATTTTCAGTCCAAAGATTATCCACTTTCGCCTCTCGTTAGGTACGGACCTCAGCTCACTGAGCTCTGAACACGCTCATCAATGGCGGCGACGAAACCAAAAAGCAGCTTCACATCGCAGTCTTCCATGGCTAGCGTTCGGTCACATGATTCCCTTCCTGGAGCTCTCCAAGCTCATAGCCCAGAAAGGGCCATTTTAATTTCCTTCATCTCCACACCCCGAAACATCCACCGTCTCCCCCAAATCCCTCCCATCTCTCTCACCTCATCAACTTCGTTCCGATTCCGCTTCCCGCCGGCGACGGCCACCTCCCCCGGAGCAGAATCCCCCTCCGACCTCCCGCAGGACCTCGTCCCTTACCTCAAGCTCGCTCACGACGCTCTCGAACCGGAATTGACCCAATTTCCCTTTAGACCAAACGGCCTGACTGGAAATTTACGATTTCGCGCCTCATGGCTGCCCCCCGATAGCAGCCAAGCTCGGCGTTAACAGGATCTACTTCTCAATCTTCTTTGCCGCCCACGTGGTGCTTCTTCGCACCGCCGATTGACGGTGCTAGTCCGAGGTCGAATCCAGAGGATTTCACCGTGCCTCCGAAGTGGATTCCGTTCCCTTCCAAACTAAGGTACCGCCTCCACGAAGCTAAGCGGTTTCCCCCGAGCCGATGAAATCGGCCTCCACCGCAACTTGTCCCCGACTTCGTCGAACCAGATCCACCACCGCCGGATGCGATGCCCAACGCTATCCGGTCATGTCCGGATCTCGAATCCGACGGCTAGATCTCGCGAGACAGCTCTACGGGAAGCCGTTCATCCAATCGGACTCCTTCCTCCGCCTCCCCACCGCCGCCGCCGTCAGATTTAGATCCAGACGAAGCGTGGAATCAAGATCTCGGACTGGCTGAGCAAGCAGGGAAAAAGGCCACAGTCGCTACGTCGCGTTCGGTACCGAAGCATCCCTAACAAAAGAAGAAACCACCGAGCTAGCTCTAGGTCTCGAATCCTCAAAAGTCCCCCCTTCGTCTGGGTCCTAAAGCAGCAGTTCCACGATCTACTCCCAGGCGGATTCATAACACGAATCGAATCAACCGGATCCGGCACCATCTGCTCGGCTGGGTGCCGCAGGTGAAGATCCTGAGTCACATCAATCGGCGGGATTCTGACGCACTGCGGGTGGAGCTCCGTGATCGAATCGCTTCCTTCGGGGTTCCGTTGATCATGCTGCCCCTACATGTGGCGGATCAGGGGCTGATCCGAGGGGGCTTGCGGAGAAGGAGGTTGGGGGGCGAGATTCCGAGGAAGGAAGAGGATGGGGCGTTTGTGAGGGGGGATGTGGCGGAGACGGTAAGGAAAGTGGTGGCGGAGGGGAAGGGCGGAGGTTTAAAAGACAGAGCGGCGGAGGAGAAGGAGAATGTGTTTGGGAATCGGGCGATTCATGATCGGTGCATTGATGATTTCGTTCAGTTTCTTGAAAATCATAGAAACAAGGCCTAATACCCTCAGATATCACGAACTATTGCGTTATTACTCGCGTATATACCATGTATACCCTATCTGGAGGGCGTCACCAACTATTGAATCTCGTGTTCCAAATAATATGTCGTTTAATTTCGATTTTTTCTTGACAGGTGGCTAGACGGAGTTAGCTGACTGTACAAACTAATCTAGTTGGCATCCGATGTGGCAATATTTAATAATTTCTTAAAAATAAAAAAAATAAAAAAATTAATGAAAAAAAAAACCCTTTTTCTCCCTTCTCCCTCTCTTTCTCCACTCCTTCTCCTCTCTTCGTGGGAAACTGAAATCGTAAGGACGGAAGGGCTGGTCGGTGGAGGGGGTCGGAATCAACGGTCAGCCGTTCCTGGTCACCCCCCGTAGCTTTCATTGTCACCGTTGTCGGCCGGAGCTACTTCGATTTACATCTTTCGTGAACAGGGGGAGAACTGATCCGCCCAGTTGACCGGTGGATCAATACTGTGGTTCTTTGGAGGTTTAGGCAATGAATCCGTCCTCGGAGTGTCTCGGCGGAAGGTACCTTGCAAGGCGGACGTTGCAACGGTTAGTATAGTAGGATGGCAAGTATGGGGATAATGTAGGGAGAATGGGTTACAGAGAAGTCCCCCGGGCGAGAGCCCTTTTTGTGTGGGGCGGAACCGATAGCCTTTAGCGTACAGCGCGGAAGCTTGTAGTATCAGGCGTAGGTCCCAGATCTGTCGTGTCCTCTTCTGAATGGGGGACCCTGTTATTTATAGGTCCCATTGGTCTGGCAGGATCCACGTGTCCTGCTCTGAGGGGCCCCCACGAGTCACTGTCAACAGTAATGGGCGGTGGCCTCCTGTAGATGCGACAGGCGATCCTTTGGCTGAGGCGGACAGAGGACCGCCTGGAGTGACGGCCCGCCCTGACCTGTTTTCGAGGGCGAATTCAATTTGGGCCCATAAATTTTCCCCCCAGTATGGTCTTGAGGCCGTAAGAGGCTCGAGGGGATACTATGGAACTGCTTCGAAGCCCTGGATGATGGACCGTCTCATCATGTGCAAAGGGCGGATACAACCCAAGGGCCCATCAATTGCCCCCAGTATGGTCTTGGCCTAAGAGGCTTCGAGGCGATATTATAGAACTGCTTTCAAAACGCCTTGCAGTGAAGGACGCCCTGCCATGGGGGGGGCGGAGTTCTAACTTGTTGCCGATGCTTTTAAACCGGTGACTGAAAGGGTGGAGCTCTTTTTTTGAGGTGAACCTGCATATGTCTCACCCTTTTTGCACGCTTTCTTTCCTTTGTGCAGGCTAGTAGCCTATTCGCCCACTGCCTGGGGGACACGTGGCTCGATTTTTTCGGCGACGCTTCGCTTACCAACGTCATCAATATAAATGAGTTTTCCCCCTTCCTTTCGGCACCTTTAGCTTGTCAACGAAATTCTTGAGAGTTCCGCCCTTCCTTTCCAATTTCCTTGAGCTTGTCCGCCTTGTCCTCCTTGTCCGCCTTTACCCTTACAACCCTTGCCCTTGTCCGCCGTCTTCCAAAACATTACCCCAAGATGCCTTCTGATTCTGAGTCGTCTTCCTCCGCCGAAGCAAGTAGTTTCTTTGGATTTCTTGCATTCGATTTTTATCCGCCCATTTATTTTTCTTTCGCATTTTTGCTTGTATTGCGTGCCTGCCCTTTCTATTCCCTTCTTTGGGGGTGTGAGATGTCGTCTAGTGGGTCCCTCATCCTCCGTGATTATGACCTTTTAGAGAGTGTGTTGAGAGACATGCGGAACGTCGACGCTCTGGCCGCCCGCCCTCCCAAGAGGACGGGACAAGCACGGCTCCGGTATCCCTTCGCCCCCTGGTGTTTGTTCCTCCTCCTCTTCTGATTTTGTGCCCCTTGTCCTTCTGTTGTAGGAGGTTTATGATGAAGGGAGGGAAGGGTGGGGGCGGATGCTCGTTTCTGATTCGTCATCGTCTTCTCCCTCTCGTCAAACGAGTTCGCCCCTGTCCCCCCGGGGCCCTTTAGGGAAAAAAAGTTTTATGAGAAGGGTCGGGTGCGGCGGACCCAAACTCAAAGGGCAGATGCCCTATCCGGGGGGTTCCGATTTTTGTCTTCAACCCCACCCGATTTTTTCATGGAAACCTTTGCTGAGGACCTGATCCATTCCTTCTCCTTCGGGGGGAGCAGCTCCGCCCTCGGCAGAAGCCAGGGTTTAGAATTTCCAACTCGAACAGCGTTTGCCGGGGTTGCGCGTGGCAAACCGGATTTACCAAGGAGGCTTTGGGGGTTTTTATTTGAAACCGGGGGCGGGAGAAGTATGGGGACAAGATTTGAACCTGGGCAGATGTGGGAGGGGTCCCTGAGACTGCCGGGAAGTGTTCGGGCCGGGGTACTTTTTTTTGTCAAGACGAACGCCCCGGTGAAGATTTTGAACGATTGTGACATGCCCAACGCTTCAAGTACGCGCCCCCGGCCCGCCCCTTTCTCAAAAGGGAAAAGTCCGCCCCCCAGGGTGGGGTTTTTGGGGGGAGGCGCTTATGTACGGTCTCCGTTTCCCTTGGACCCGGGGGGTGGACGTCCTGGATTTTAGGACGTCCCCAGGAGCTCTCCAACCCCCCCCTGGGGGATCATGTCAGCGTTTCAGGTGCTGTGTGAAAAGGGCATGTCGCTCCCCCGCGCCCGAGTTTCCGCCATTCTACAGAGCCAAGTTTTCCAAAAGGCATCACTTTCTCAAAGAGGATAGCGAACTCGGGGCGGGGTTTATGGTCCTCAAGGCGGATCCGTGTGGTGGCACAGCTTTTTTTTTTAAAGCGATTCCCCGGGGAGCGTTCTGGGCGGAGCGCCTTCGACCAAGGTCTATGGGGCCGTCAGGTGTTCAATAAACCCCGCCGCCTTCAGGAGAAGAGCTGCCCTTGTGAATGGGGAACACCGGAATTCAATCTGAAGAAAGGGGGCCGGGGTCCTGAGGGGGGGTAGGCGGCGGTGGTGGGGAAGTTTTTGAGAGGATCCGTGTATTTCGCCCTTAGTATATACCCTTAATTTTTTAAAAAAAACCTAATTGTTTGTTTTAAAATTTGACTTGGTGCAGAGGCTCCACTTCGCGGCGTTGCTGAACGCCAAAACGCGGGGAGCGTCCGCTGATACTCAGCCCCCAACCCTTTAAAAATTCCGGTGGGGATCGCACAGAGGACGAAGACCGCCCGAACCGCCCACCGGGAAAAGAGCAGGCGGACAAGATCGCCTGGAGAAACGAACCGAGCCGGCCGGGAGTCCCGCCATCGCAGAACGTGGGGAAGGCAAAGCGCCGCAAGCCCCCATGAGTAAAGTTCCGGGAATAAAAACGGTCGGAAAGCTCTTCGAAAACCATACTTTTCGGGGGATACAGCGCCCGCCCCCCTTCCCCGGCGATGCAGCCAACCTTAAGCGGCAACGAGATTCTCACCGGCCGCCCTCCCAACTGGCGCCGACGGATATCGACCACCCCCGGTCGGGGATGGGGTTCGCCGTAGGCGAGGAGCAGATGGCGATGGAGCCGGTAAGATTCTTCCCGATGTCATACACTAGTTTTGTTCTGCCTCCAGATGGCGTGTAAGTAATTTTTGGGGATTGCTTCTTTTTTGAGTTTTTTGGGAACCGCCGGCGCACTGCTTTCAGGGATAGGCGCTTAGGGCCGAGCAGCCCCAAGGGCTAGGGCTGGGAACAGCGCGGGAAGCTCGGGCCGCCACTAAGCAGTGGAAGGCTAAGTATTCCGAGCAAGAAGGAAATGGACGAGGAGGCGGCCCGGCTTTGGTAAAAACCCTTATCAATTGGTTTGGTCCGTGTTGCGCACGCTAACCAAGCCACTGAACAATGTTGGACTTACAGGCGGAGCAGCAAGGCGCTACAAGGTGGAGGCGGCCCTGTCCCGGCGGAGGCGGATAAGGACGCCCTGAAGGAGCAAGTGGTCCTTTTGGAGACCGACAAGGCGTCATGCCGAGGATTGGGGGCCAAAACAAAGGACTTGGAAAAACCGCGCCCTCGCCTTGAAAGAACGGAGGAGACCCTTCGGCGCTGAAGGCGGATGTGGAGAAGGCCATCGCCGAGAAAATGAAGAGGAGCTGGGCGTCGGGATGCAAGGTGCCTTGGACAAACCCTTTGCTGACCCCCACGAACTCCGACGGGGGGAAAAGTGGACGTTCTGGAATCAGGAGCAATGTTCCTTTGGCGTCTCGGGGTGAAAGGCGCAGGGTATAAAGAAGAAATCGGGCTGCTCCCAAGTGAATTCCCCTAACCGCCGCAAGGGCGTTGCGGAGGGGGGCCTTCCTGAGGTGAGCCTTTCGCCAAGAAGACTGAGGAAGAAAAGCTCGTGCTGAGAGGTCCGGGGTTTCGGACAAGGCGGGGCGTCGGGGCGGGCGCTAGTAAAATTTTCCCTGTCCTGTAAATTTGCTCCTTTTTGGTTTCCTGCTTTTTACCAAACTTAATCCCCGCCATTGTCATGAAGATATGGAAATGCCCTTGTTACCCCGTTGCATCCCCCTTTTTTTTTTTTTTTCGGCAAACTTCGCATTTTTTTAACTGAGGGTAATTTCCCCTTGGGGAAAACGGGCAATCGAATTTTTGGGTTCCGCCTTGGGGAAATCCGAAAATTGGGGAAACTTGGGTTTTCCCCCTTGGGGAACCGAATGTGACGAATTGATTTCGCCCTGGGGAATCCGAATTCGAAAGGGGGTAGTTGGGTTCCGTTGGGAACCCCCGAACAAAATTAATTCCCCCTTAGGAATCGGCCCGGGTATCAGGGACGGATTTCGCCTAGGGGAATCCGAACTTGGGGGGGGAATTTTGGGGGTTCCGCCCCCGGGGAAACCCGAACGATGACGAATTGGTTTCCGCCCTGGGGAATCCGAATTCGAAGGGTATGTTGGGTTTCCACCTTGGGGAACCCCGAACTTGGAAAGGGGGTTAAGTTCCGCCCAGGGGGGAAATTTGAAACCCGGGGCCATGCTTTTAGAAGGGACTTGTCCATTGATTATACATAATATATATATAATAAAATTCTTTAGTGCACTAGTCTTCCTTTCCTTACAAACACCCCTTAGTAGGCTGTTTTCAAATTGCACAAGATTCAAAAAGTCAAGAAACGGACGGAAGGTAGCAGTGAGCTAACCTGTCTTCCCGGCACTGTACTTCCGCAAGTGCATGGGTTCCATGCTTGTGTATGGGTTCGCCGGTAGGGAAGTTCGAGTTTAAAGGTACTTGGACCGATCACTTCACGGACCTTTATGGCCCTTCCCAATTGGGCGTTTTAGTTTGCCCGTTGGGGGACCCCGGGGCCGAAAAACCTTTGAACCTACCCGTACCTTCTTCCCAGGTGATGAGGGCGAAGGATGAGGTTGTACCGCCGCCCCCAATTGTTCCTTTAAGTACCAGGAGGATAGCTGCATCCTCCCTTCGTTCTTCTAACATGTCCCAGATTATGATTTAAAAATTGCTCATTGCGGCGTGGTGAAATCTGAATCCCCAAGGCTAGGCCCGATTAACCTCCACGGGTAAAAAATGCTTCGGTTCCAATAACCAGGGTTTAAGGGGTTTCATATGTGGTGTTTTGTACGAAGTCCTTGCGCCCATAGGATGTTGGGCAACTCATCGACCCATTTTCCCTTTCGCCGCTTTTACTCTCTTCTTCAATCCTTGGCAAGATGGTTATTGAGGCTTCCGCCTGCCCGTTCGCCTGGGGGATATGCAAACCGAGCCAAGCAAAACCAGATTTTGAAATCTTCACAAAAGTCAAGGAACGCCGTGCAATAAAAACTGATTTGCCGGGGATCGCAAAACAAATCCCAGAGGAAGGCGGGAAATCGAGTGAGGGATTTTTTTTTCAGCAGAACTTCTGCACCTGTTTAACCCGTAAATGGAGGCAAGAGTTCGGCTTCAACCCACTTAGTGAATAATCTACCGCCACATGAAAAACTTTCCTTGCCCCCCCGCTTCTGGGAACGGTCCTAGCCAAATCCATCCCAGAAAGCGAACGGCCATGGTAAAAACCAATCGGTGGAGAGGGGGTTTGGAGGGAGGTGGTGCTGTTACCCGAAACCCTGACATTTTGTGGCTCGCTTAAACCAGCTCTTCCAAAGCCCTCGGCGGATTGTTGGCCAATAGAACCCCTGCAATAATATATTTTTTCCAGGCTTTTGGCGCCTATATGCACCCCGCTAGGGCCTTGGTGGATTTCTCTTAAAGTGAAAGAAGCCCCTCATACTTAAGATCGCAAGTATGGCCCTGCCGAGGATTTTTCGATCATTTCCCCCTCCAGCAAAAACCCATCTTGCCCGCTCTTCTACGAATCTTGGTAGCCAGTGCTCGGCCCCTCGGGGGGCGTCCGTTTTAAATAAAAGCCCTTTTACGGCGCACGCCAATCCGGGAGTGGCGCTGTGGGCGGTGTTAGCTTGTCTGGGCTTTCGCCGCCATAAAATCACCTTCTTTTTTTTCTCCCGGTGATATCATGTCCTCTTCGAATTGAGAGCGGTAGCGAGCTTGGAGAGGAGGTCAGCGTGGGCGTTGTCTTCCCTTGCAACCGATGGATCCCGTTTGTTTTAAAAAACCTTGGGGGGCGATCTTGGCTTAAATCGTTGTACGGGGCCAGGGGTTCCTCCCGGCCTCGTACACCCCGCGACTGGTTTGACACAATGGCGGAGTCGGAAGAAAACTTTGAGATGGGATACTCCCCTGGTTTTTGGCCATTCTGAGCCCCTGCAATGAGCGCCCGTTACTCCCCGCATTGTTGGTTCGTGGCTGTAGAAAGGAGGGGGCGGTTTCGTGAAGGACTCCCTGGGGGCTTTTTTAACACTATCCCCCCCCCGCCCCCTTTTTTGCTTGATGCCCCACCACGGAGCTCCCAGAAAACATCCGGGCGTCCGTCCGCCCGGGAACATTTTTTCGCCACAAAAAACAGCCAGAGCCTGTGCCTTGTTTGGCTGTCCGAGGTTGGAAGTGTACGTCATATTCGCTGGCTCTACCGCCCATTTGGAATGCGCCCTGCCACTCCCCTGGACCCCCAGAGCTGTCTTGAGGGTAAGTTCGTCACAACGTGAAATGTTTTGAGCATGGAAGTATGGGCGAGTTTGGAGGCGATAATCACCAGCGTAGGCTGACTTCTCCAGTGGTGAAAACCGGTTTCGGATCAAATAACGATTGCTTTGGGAGAAACCGGGCTTCTTCCTTGTTTCCCCCCGCTTCACGAGAAGAGCTGACAGTGTAGCGGGGATGGCGACGTAAGGTTTTTAGTATCTCGGAATCGGGGGCTTTACGCGGCGGAGTGGTGAGGAATGCTTTGAGTTTTCCCCAAAAGCCCGGTTAGAACCCTTTCCGTCCATGAAACTTGGCCGCCGCCTTAGAGTGGGAAGAATGGGGCCTGCCTCTCGGCGGACTTGGGATGAATTGTTCATTGGGCCGCAACCGCCCCGTCAACGTTTTTGACATTTCACCGTCTTAGGGGGTGGTGGTTTGTATGAAAGTTCTATTTTTTGGGGTTTTCCCCCCAATTCCCCGCCTGGTGATCATGAACCCCAAAAATTCCCTAAAGGCACCGAAGACGCACTTCTTCGGATTCTAAGCGAAGTTGGAACGCCTCAATGTTCGAAAGGTTTTCGAAGTTCTCCCAGGTGGTTCATCACCCGCCTTGGTCTAAAAAAAACCCGTAGTATCTACGTAGCTTCCATGTGGTGACCCAAACTGACTTGAAAAAACCTTGTCAATCATTCTTGGTACGCGCTCCGGCTTTTTTTGGCCAAACGGCATCACATTTTTTAGCATTAATTGCCGAAGGGTGAGAAAGCCGTTTTTTCTTTGGCCGCCTTTGCCAAAGGGAATCGGGGTGATATCCCAGAACCATGTTAAGAAAGACAACGTCTCATGGTTTGCTGGGAAATTCCACCATTTGGTCGATTTTGGGGGCAGGGATATGGGTCCTTGGGAAAAGGGTCATTGAGGTTGGTAAAAAAAAACTTTATGCACATCGCCAGCTTCCATCCGCCCTTGCCCACCATAACTACATTTCCCCAGCCACGTCGGGTTATGGACTTCTCTGATGAAAGCCTGCTTCCAACAGTTGGTTTTTCCTTTGGACCGCTTTTTTTTCCTTGTCCAATTTTACTTTTCCTTTTTTGCGACAGGGGCGGGGTCGTTCCAACAAAAGGTGGTGTTTCTAAATCGCGGGGCCAGCCCAGGCATTATCCGGGGGGTTTTCCATGCGAACAAACACATACTCTCTCTAGCAGTGCCATTGTGCGGTCTCGGGTTGGGACCGGCATATGAGCGGACAGCCCGTACTACCTCCCTCAGGTTTTACCAGGAAAAAGGGGGGACTTTCTGAAACCGCCCCCGGGATTCGGGGCGGACATCCCGCGTCGTCTTAGTATCCATGAAAAACATGCCTCTTCTTTCTTGAGACCCCAACCCTATAGCATTTTCTTTTGCTAATCGGAGTGTTTCCCCCATGCCACCCCGGGAATTCCTCTCGCCGTAGGGAACTTCATGACTTGTGGGATGTGGAGGAAAACTGCCTCGAAAGCGGCCAAAGGGCCCCCCATTAATTTTTTATAGCCGAATTCCCCAGGTTTGGTGAGGGTAAAATTTTATGTCTTTGTTTCCTGGTGTTTGTCCGTCCCCCAATGTGATGGGTAAGGTGATGACCCCCCGTACAGGTACGTCATTTCCCGCGAACCCAGTTAGCATGCTTAGAAACGTTTTAGTAGGGGGGGGGGGCTAGCCCCCATTCTGCTGAAAGCAGGCTGAGAGAAAATCCCGAACTGCCCTGTCCATAGCACCCGCTTACTAGAGTGTCTTCAATATACCCGGAATCACCACGCTTGGGTGCTGGGACTTCCTCCGCGAAAAATTTTCCCCATGTGAACGCAATGGCGGCTCTTATCGATGTTTTTACCATGGAACATTCACCAACCCTTCTGTTCGGGGGCGTATCCTCCTTCCTCCCAAAATCATGCGCATGTTTTCTTGGGGTATCTGGGGCTTTCCGCCCTCCTTTTTGGGTATCCGGACTTTCCTCATCCGTTATTCCTGTCGAAAACACTCGCCTTTCTGGGGGGTGTGCCTTACCCGCCTTCGGAGGGGGTGTATTATCCTTTCCTTTTCTCTTTGTCTTGGTGATTCTGAGCGTTCCCGCTCTTTTCCCTTCGGTTACTTAGATGAATTCCTTGAGGTCACCATTCTTTATGGCTCGCTCAATCTCACTGCGGAGTCCCGGCAGTCCTCCGGTGTCGTGCCCTTCTGCCATGAAACTCGCAATACTCATTTGGGTTCCCCCTTTTCAATGCCGCTTTGGGTAACGGGGCCGGCCACCGCCAATCCTCCTTTCTTTTCTTGGAGGACGTACATGAGCCTTCGCCTTGATTCCGACAGGGGGGTGTAATCCTTGTTCCGATCTTCCCTCTCGTGAGGGCGGTTGTCTCTTCTGTCGTCTGGGCGTTTCTCTTTCCCTTGGTATCCTTTGTCTCTGTTTGATCGCTTGAGCGCCCGTACCCGCCCTGTATCATGGCGACATTCTCTTCCACTTCAGCACACTGGAGGATACAAGTCTCCAACCGGTGTGGGATTTTCGGCTTTCTCCGGACCAAGTCCTTCACCAGCTCGGTGCTAAGCGTGGTGGTTTGGATGTGGTGGAGCACAATGTCCGTGCGAGGTTGGGCACCGCTGCGACCGCCTTGGCCCACTTTCGTAGTATGCCGAAGAGTCTCTTGACCGGTTCTGTCTCAAGTTCCAGAAGGGGACAAGTTGCGTCCCGCCTCCTTTTGGTTTGAGAACTTGGTAGAAAGAGTTGGCAGAAATTTTCCCAATTCTTAATGATTCCTTCTGCCAAACCTCCATACCAGGTTAGTGCCGCTCCAGTTAACGTTCCAGGGAAGTAACGAAGTAGGTAGGTCGGGGCCGTGAACATCTGCATGGCAATGGGAATGTTAACAGATGCTGGTCGGGATCCCCAGTTCCGTCGTACGCCTTGATTGCTGGTGGCACGAATCCTTGTGGGGGAGGAAAGCTGAGGAGACTCTTTGTCCAGAGGCGTGCCGCATGGCGAGTTTGCCTTGGGGGCTGGAATGGTGGCGAGGGAGGAACAGTCGGTACATTTCGTCCGAGTCCGCCATGCCGGTTGCCAGTCCGCCAGACGAGCCCTCGGTGCGATTTCCGGGGGTTGCTTTGGCCACCAGGAACTTCATCATCACTGCCATTTCAGCGTTCTGTCTTTGTAGATCGGCTACCTGTGCGCTAGGTCCCAGCAGCGGGTCAGCCGCCGTTCTATCTTCCAACGGAGGGGGGATGTGGGACTCCCCTCGTAGTAATCCAAGGCCTAGAGGGCGGATTGGATGGGGTGTTTGTGTAGCGTTCCCAAGGGTGGGTCTACGGAAAAGACGAGGATCTCGGGGGACACCCGCCGATATGATTTGTTTGCGGTGGGTGAGAGCGTTTCTGTGGGGACTCCACTCGATGGGATTTTCCTCCAAATTCTGCATGCTGTTTGTCTTTTGGGACAAAACGTTTAGCTGTCCCCTATCTGGCGCCAATTGATCGCCCAGTTAGGACCGGTGGATCAATACTGTGGTTCTTTGGAGGTTTAGGCAATGAATCCGTCCTCGGGTGTCTCGGCGGAAGGTACCTTGCAAGGCGGACGTGCAACGGTTTAGTATATGTAGGATGGCAAGTATGGGGATAATGTAGGGAGAAAAATGGGTTACAGAGAAGTACCGGGCGGAGCCCTTTTTGTGTGGGCGGAACCGATAGCCTTTTAGCGTACAGCGCGGAAGCTTGTAGTATCAGGCGTATGGTCCCAGATCTGTCTGTCCTCTTCTGAAATGGGGGACCTCGTTAATTTATAGGTCCCATTGGTCTGGCAGGATCCACGTGTCCTGCTCTGAGTGGGCCACAGCGAGTCACTGGTCACAGTAATGGGCGGTGGCCTCTGTAGATGCGACAGGCGATCCTTTGGCTGAGGCGGACAGAGGACCGCCCTGGAGTGACGGACCCCTGGACTGTTGTTCGAGGGCGAATTCAACTTGGGCCCATCAAGAAACGATTCCCTCCGGCACCGCCTCAATCGCCGCCGCAAGAACATCGCCGCTCCGATCTGAGCGTTCAGATCTTGCTCTCAACGCAACATCTCTATCAGCGGCTTGGAGGACCGTAGAGAACGGAGGAATCCTAATCCGAGATCGCCGTCGGTCGCTCGAGTGTGGAGGCCCTTCTTTCCTTGAGCTGTGGAGGCCCTTCTTCCAGCCTTCCACCTCATCACGTCCAGGACGGTGACCCTTCCAAGGTCATCAAGTCCCCGATGGCTTCGATACGAGCTCCCACAACAGGAACGACATCGACGACGAGCTTGTAAGTTCTTCTTCTACTCTGTTTCTGGAAATTAGGATTGTGATTGGGAGTTTCGAATTTCAATCGTCCATCTTTGACAAATATCATTTGGTTTACTCGAATCAGACTTCAGAGCAGTTTCTCGATCTGGAGATTAATGAAATTCATTTTCATTATATCCAATTTTGGATCTAGCTAATGGAGTGAGGAGGCTGGTGAGCGTCAGGTATAAAGTTGGCGATTAAGGCGCATGGAGAGAACAGAGGTGGCGACGGCGGCGGTGAGGAATTGCTGGTGGATGAATGAAGGGATTGGGGTGTGAGTGTGATGGGAGAGTTTGGGTTTCTTGGTGGTGAGTTGGTCGGCGAGGAGCTTCGTTTGTTCGGGGAGAAGGAGACGGTGGTGGCGATTTTGGGGGAGGAAGTGGTGGTCGGAGGCGGCCGGCGGCGCCGGTGAGGGAGGAGGAGGGTCGTCGGAGGGATTGAGTTTCATTTTATTTTTTAGTTTTAAAAAATTATTAAATATTGCAGAATTTGTTATTTTATTTCATTAAAGTGTATTTCTTTTTCTTTTATTTTTTGCTGACATGGCGCTGGTCTTATTCCTCCTTGTGCGCTGGCCGTGCCACATAACATGGACTTGCCACGTCAGTTGACGGTCGTTGACGGAAATGTCTAAAAATCTAACGACATGTTATTTGGAACACGAGATTAATAGTTGGTGTACGCCTCCAGATAAGGCTTACGTGGTATATACGCGAGTAATAACGCAATAATTCGTGACATTTGAGGGTATTAGGCCTAGAAACAAAGGAGTTGGGCGAGAAGCGAACCAGTGAAAAAAATCGTTGACTAGGATTCGGGTATCCAAACTCGTTATTTGTAGTCTCGTTGAATTCAATCTGAAACTCAAATTTGTATATTTGCGTGGCGAAGCCAGGATCCTAGTAGACCCTGGGCCGATACATAGAATACA
Organism: Linum lewisii; assembly: GCA_034768395.1. NCBI lineage: Eukaryota > Viridiplantae > Streptophyta > Magnoliopsida > Malpighiales > Linaceae > Linum > Linum lewisii. Next base: position 7,010 of record JAVBHU010000369.1, on the reverse strand, counting down.
TCGGCCGAATATATTTTGTACGGAAAAATACATGTATTTTAGCTATTCGGGTCCAGGGGACCCTGGGCCCGGGCAGGGGTAAACTCCCCTGGCTTCGCCCCTGTATATTTGAATGGATAACGGTTTGAGTACGACATAGCAAATTCGAAGAAAAGAAAATGGAGATCGAGGATCGGGTGACTCTACGAAGAACGATGGATATTGGTTATGTAGTGCCGTCAGTAGTTAACCACACAACCAAATAAATCAGCAAATTACGCTTTATAAACTCGTTATTATTCACTTGAAATTTTAACGATGATAACATGATGAAGCCAACTAAGTGTCTAAGTTGAGTCTAAGCCATGAAACTTGGTTTCTAAATTCTATCATTCACAATAGAGTTGAAATTTTAGAATCGTGATCTTTCTATACATTTGATTAAATATTATTTATAAATATTTCAAGTGCGATCAAAGGAAACAAGGTATTTTAGACTGCTTTGTAACGAATCCTAGTAAGTTAAATTAGTTTGATTAAATGAGATATTGCTAGTTCAGAGTCGGAGTATGTTTTTAAGTGGGTTGAGTTTTTCTCTTAGTTGTGATTACAGGCTGCGAAGTGCGAACACCAAAGCCGGAATTAGTCGATTCCGGCGTTGTTTGGTACTAAAAATATCCGAGCAGTAGGTCAAAATGCGGCGATTTACTACCGTCAAAACGGCGTCGGTTTACAGCTCAGAGATTCTTCGTCATGGGAATCAGAAGCCAAAGCAACAATTTGGCCATTTACGAGTTTGTTGGTCTGAATACATGAAAACAAACAAAGATACTTTCTGGGAAAAGAAAAGAAAAAACATATGAACAAATGTTTCTCTCTTTCTTGCCCAGAAGAAAGATTATATTATCTAAAAAAAATTGGTACAGGTGCAGGTGTGTGATGGCAGCCGCCGCCACCAGTCAAATGCACGAATTGTTGACCATGTATGTTGAATGAATTTGGACATTTAACCACCAAACTATTAAGGTGATCTTTAAATTTTAATCAAATTTCATCCACATAATAAGAAACCCATATCCAACTATTTCATGTTAAAAATCTGTTGCTAGTTTGATCAACCTTGATATCTAGATATTTGAGATTCACTTATAAGGGAGGGAATCGTTATTGGCTCTCTTGGCCATCCAGTCCGCTACTCTGATCAGACGATGAGGGATCAAAATTAAGGAAATTCTATTATGAGCGAAGAAAATATCTTTTAATCTTTTATGACGAGGAGCCATGCAAAGAATTCTAATTATGATCACGAGGATCGGCCCCCTTCCCAAGGGCATCCACCAATTGCAATCACAATTGCAAATTACTTGAACAAATGTTCAACACAATCCATCAATCGAACCTCGTCTAGTTTTCTAATCCATAACAAGAAAAATCAATCAACCATGAGCAGAAAAATAACAACAAAATCAACCAAATAACAAACAAATGCTTCTTTTGATGGCCTTGAGGTTCAATCTGAGAACAAAAGTCAAATCTGACTGTCTTGTCCTCATTGATGCCTTCGGAAAGGTCTGTCGATTTGGCCTTTAGAATGCTACGCATGACTTCTGCTCATGGAAAGCATCTTCCTTGCTCAAAATCGGATTTCCTTACCTTTTATACCCCAAAAGATTAACAAGGCAGTGAATTAGATGGCAAAATCAGCTCCCTTACAAATGGCCTTTCATCTATGATATACGTGACTCGTTGTAAGAAACTTTCCCGATAAGAATGAATAATATCATTTCCTGTAAAAAATAATCAATAAAAATAATAAAAAAGGATAGACTTACAAAGTAAAACCTCAATTATCCCTTTCTGATGATGTCGTTTTGGCGCACTCTCTCACCTTCCTAGAAACATCTCTCTGTAAGCATTTCCTCCAATCACCAAACTCTCCTTCTTCACACGGCACCGTTTTGGTTCATCTATATCACTCTATCTCTCCCTTCCCTTCTTCCAATCCCTTTCATCACTCTTTCTTCTTCTTCTTCCTCTGCTTTTTCCTCTGAAACCTCCATTGATGGGCTCTTCCTCCGGCAGCTCCGCCCCTCCTCCACAACTTCACCTTCTCTTCCCACCCTTTCATGACCAACTCCACCACCACCAGCAACAACAGCAACAGCTCCTCTTTCTCCACTCGTTCTCCGACCTCCTCTCCGATCAACCGCGCCGCCCCACCGTGGCTTGGCCGATCGAATCGCGGAGAGGACAGGCTCCGGCGTCCGAAGTTCAAATCCATCCCTCCTCCTTCCCTCCCCATTTCTCCTCCTTTCTCACCTTCCTCGTTCTTCGCCATCCCTCCTGGTTTGAGCCCTGCTGAGCTCCTCGACTCCCCTGTTCTCCTCAGCTCCTCACACGTCAGCTTCTCTTCCCTTCTTCCTTCTCCAATTTGGTTTAATTTTGATTTCATTTAATTTAATCGTGTTTGTTTCGTCGGTACAGATTCTTCCGTCTCCGACCACTGGAACTTTCCCTGCTCAGGCGTTCAACTGGCGGAACCCTAATTCGATCCAATCTCACATTAAGCAAGAAGCAGACGATAAAAACGATAAAATCGCCTCCGATTTCTCTTTCCATCAATCGGTATGTATGCAATCTGTCTTTCTGTTTGGCTAATTAGAACTCTCCATAATCGGAATTGTAAAATTGTGAAATCGAATCGTGATTTCAGATGCAGAGTACTCAGCAGCAGGACTGGAGCTATCAGGAAGCGAAGCGGAAGGAGGACGATTCATTTCAATCCTTCTCACGGAGATCGCGACGATTCAGGCGGCGCCGCCGCCGCGAGGAAGTACCAGACGGGTGAGGGAGCAGAGGAGGGCGGAGGACGGGTACAACGGAGGAAGTACGGACAGAAGCAGGTGAAAGGAAGCGAGAATCCGAGGAGCTACTACAAGTGCACTTTCCCTAAATTGTCCGACGAAGAAGAAGTGGAGAAGAGGTCTTCCGATGGGCAGATTACGGAGATCGTTTTACAAGGGGAGTCATAATCATCCCAAACCTCGTCTAAAACGGGATCGTCGCGGCTTCCACCGTCACTGCGAATTCTCAGGCGGTTCATCATCATCCTGTTTCTCAGAGTCATGTCAGATTCAGGAACACTCGTTCGGAGGCAGCGGGCAAATGGATACTCCCCGGGGAACTCTTCGATTTTTGGTCGGAGGAGGTGACGATGATTTCGCTCTCATGATCGGGGAGGGATGAGATTGATGGCGATGAACTGATGCCAAACGATGGTGAGTTTTGGATATTTGAATTTCCCAAAAGTTGACTTTCGTTCTTTCCAATAACTCGAGAAAATTTGATTTGTGAGTACGGAATCTATATTGTATTTGGTGCTGACCGGTTTTCTTTTTTTTAAACCCTTTGGAGGAGAGAGGTGGAGAGCAAAGGGGGTTTTTTTTTGCCCTCTTTGGTTTTGCGAGGGGAGCAAAACAGTGGGGGGAGCCAAGATTTCGTGGTAAAAAAAAAGGAGCGGATAGACTTCTCGACGCGGTTAAGGGGGGGGAAGTCGGTCAAAAGGTTGGGGGAAGGGAAACCCGAACCCCCGAAGTATACAAGTCCCGTGTGGGGTTTTTTCAGTTCAAAAAACCCCGTGGGGGGAGGGCGTCCACTGTTTCTCAGATCAGTGGTCACCACCTACGGGGGGAAAGCACAACCACGATGTCCCCGCTGTCCGTGGCGCAGCCATGCTGCAGTCAGTAGAGGCGACATTGCCAGTAGCTGCACCATGGCTGGGAAGGGGCCGATAGTGCACCAGGAGGAAGGAAGGGAAGGAGGAGGGTTGGGAGTTTTCAGAGCTGTTTGGTGGGGAACCCAATGGGGGAGAGCATCTTTAACCGGAGGGAAAGATGAACCCAGAGACGATAGCTTCCTCGATTCGTTGATGTTTTGATCGATCGAGTAGTTATTTTGATTCTTGATTCATTCATCACTTGACATTTACTCTTGCATTGCTTGCATGCAGTTCGTTTGTTTTTTTTCTTTTTTTGGGGGAGTGTAGATTTTTTACTTACAAAGCTATGGTTTGTTTGTATATAGCCCAAAGGTAAGCTTTCCTTTTTAAGACTTCAGGTGGATGGGAAAGGACCCATTGTACTTGTTAAAATTAAAGGGGACCTTTTTAGTTATTATGAAAATTTGTTGTATCAAACTTTGTATTGTATTACTTTTTTTAAGACAACCTGTGTATTTTTTAAAGAAAACAAAAAATCATAGGGGAAATTAACAACATATGCTACTTTTTTGGCCCGCTCGTCAGTTTTTTTCTTTAGATGCTTTTTTTTAGGGAATACTCTCCTCCTTCGGAATGGAAAAACACCCTATTTGATTTTAAACTTTGCTGCTAACCTTTAAATTTTCCCAAAAAAAAAAAATATTGGGGTTTAATATACCATGAAAAATAATATCTAATATTTTTTTTTGGAAATAAATAATATCAAAATTTTATAGTGTTTTTTTATTTGTTTTTTTGTTTGAAGGGGTCAAAGAAGGCGGGGGGGGTTTCCCCGCCCCCAGGCTGACGTGGCAATTTTTAATGATTTGAACTACAAGTTTGGTCAAATTGTCAACGGGGTTTTAAACTAAAATCGCGCTTTTCCGTCCCAATTTGGGGAATCCCACTTGCCTTCCTTCCCAGCTTTTCGTTTTCGCATTTACTTTCCTTTTCTAGAAGGACAATGAAAACCCAATTTGATTATTTCGTCAAATTTGCACCCAAAAATTCTTCGTATCCCATTGACAAGTTATAATAATTGTTTATACATATCCGTGACAATTTTTAAACCAAAACTGCTCACTGTTGTCGTGGTTAGCATCCGCGACAAACGCACATATTTGTTGTAGTGATGACTCAGATTGGTTGGTGGCTGTTGATTAAACTTTTGTCTTTACGGGATAGTAGAGATTAGGGGAAACTTAAAAAAGGGGTTCTCTTATGGGTATGATCAATGTTTCCCTGGTTTCGTTTTGTAAGGGCCCTATGGAGGCAGTTCCTCAATCAAGCTAGTTTTGGGGCGGAGTTCGAGAGAGAGATTTAAATCGGATTAGAGAATATTAAATATACCCTTCTTCTTCTTCTTCTTTTTTGATTTGATTTTTTTTTTCATAGGTTATGAAATAGAAAAAAGAAGTTTAGATTGTGGAGGCGGAATGAATAACGAGAGAAGGTGTTTTAGGGTTTAGAAAGATAGATATTGGACTGAAATATTCGGAGATGTGAGTCTATTTTAGGGGTTAATTACAAAATTGTGTTATTAGGTCAGGCGGGCTTAGTCCCGGTTTTTACCCGGGAAAAAACTGAAATCCCATCATATCTAATTTTTCACAGCTAGGGGGCCCCACTCGATTTAATTTTTAAAAGAGCTTCAGGTTATCAAAATCCGAGTTGACCTGTCCGTTCCGGGGCCCGGGGCTCCCACCCGACCCCTTTTTTGGGCATTCGGTTCCCTTTATTAAAACCCCAGCCGCTGGGGGAAATTTGCTAGGGGTTTTCTTTTTCCCAATTTTCCCCGTGGGATTCTTTTTTCTTCTGTCAATCTAAAATCGGAAGTTACACAATGAACCGAGGGGAAATCTCGGCGGCGGCCCGGGGCAGGGAAGCCCAAACCCAATATCAGAGTTACCAGATGAGGGTCATCCATGAGATTCTGGGCCGGTGAAATATTCCCAAAAAACCCCCTTAGCATTGTCGAGAAGATGGATGCAGAAACTGACTCTCTTACCCAATCCTCGAGTTTCACGTGCCCATGAAAACTTTTGATTACTCAGCTAAGCTAGGTCGTTTGTCGCCGCCGCCCCCTGAAAATTATCTTTCTTTCCCCGCACAACCGCATTTAAAGCCCCCAGGAAATTTTTTCCCCAAAACGTACTTTAACTTACTTGGAAATCAATTAGTACTAACTGACCTTTAAATTGAAAATTGACTGAATTCATATATTGGGTTTTGTGACAGATGCCCTGATTTCAAATTTGCGATGTGCTGGGGTTTGGTTCTAAGCAGGGGAACCCGAAAAGATTGTTGTTAAAGGCCCTCGGAATTTCCCCCATTGTATCAATTATTCCCCACCAGCTAATTTAAAAAACCCCCGGGGTCCGAATCCTCGACCTAGAAGCCTGCAAATTTGGGAATATCAAGGGAAAACACCCAAACATCTTGACATGAGGATGATTAATCTCCGTGTTTCTCCATCTCGAACACACGTACCCACCAAGAACATCCCGAATCGCTTGATTGCTACTTCCCCCCTGTTAGAAGTTTGGAAAAATTTGGGTTACCTTAAGCAAAAAAATTAGGAGGCTTCAATCGGGAGCAATCCTGATGGGCCCAGCCCCGGGGAAATCCAAGGGCCCAAATGGCGGGGGCCCCCAAAGGCGTCCTGGACAAGCCCCCTAGTGCTGAGGGAAATTGGGCCTAGGCGACAGCTCAGTGGGCTAAGCAAGCAAGCCCAAGGGGGAAAGGGAGGCCCAAAGCGACGGCCCAGTCTGGCGGCTTTAGGGGGTTTCCCAAAGGCCCAAAAGAAAAACGTGTCAAATCCTACGGAGGGGTACAAAGGGGTGGCCAAGAATTTAGCCTTTTTTTGGGGCCAAGACAGGGGTTTCTATAAATACCCCCGTATACCCCATTAACCCGGGGGGCAACACTTTTCCCAGCGGACAAAAAAAGCTCCGCGGGACGTTACTCGTTCCCTTCCCATTCCTTTTAAAATGATCGCCTCCCTTTCCCCCTTTAACTAACTACCCCTTCCCTTTCTTACGAGGTACACCCCCCCCGGAAGACCAACAGTCTTGGGCTTCCATTATTGGGCCAGGCGACGGGGGCTGGAAAAAAATTTGGGCGCCCGATAGGGGCGATCAGGCGACTTTCCAAGGCGGGGAAAGGCTTTTTATCAGCCCATTCCCACTTGATGGGCGGGATGGTGAAGGAGGGGAAGGAGTAACACCGGGCAAGCACATCAACCCAGGTTCCCGTTTCAGACCCAAAACTCACT
>JAVBHU010000368.1:0-23852 GCA_034768395.1 Linum lewisii | reverse complement strand
TAAGAGGATTATTGACTTTATTACTGTTGACCCGGTTACTGTCATTCCTACAGAGGCGTCTGTGAGTTTGCTACTGCTGATGGGGCGTGGGATTTTGACCGGATTCGTTTGATGGTGCCTAGCGAGATTGTGGATGAAATCGCTGGTATGTCACCTCCGGTTGAAGGTAGAGGTGAGGATACTTGGAGCTGGGGCTGTGAGAGTTCGGGCAAATTCACCATTCGGTCAGCGTATGAGCTCGTCACCAAACCGATTAACCTCAGACCGGATGTCAGGTGGCAGTACAACAGAACGGGTTTTTTGTCACAGGCAAAAATGCAGTTTGTCGCAGGCAGGCCTGTGACAAAGTACAAGGTTTGTCGCAGGCACCGCCTGCGACAAAGTGCGTTTTTGCCTGCGACAAAATAAGCCGCGACAAAGCGTATTTTGTCGCAGGCGCTGTCTGTGACAAAGTTTGTCGCAGGCAGGCGTTTGTCGCAGGCTGCCTGTGACAAACGTTTTTAGTTTACCCAAGTACCTAAATAATGAATTATTGTAGGTATCAGTTTCGAAGAACATACTCAATTACATAGGAAGACAATGAATGTAAGAGTATACCTTTCAATTGGATACATCCACCGATACTGAACTGGACCTCCCCGTCGAACTTCATCAACTAGGTGTAAGACTAGGTGTACCATAACAGTGAAGAAAGACGGCGGAAAAATCATCCCCATGTGACATAGAGCTATGACAAATCTATCTTGAAGCTTGTCAAGCTCAGGTATGTTAACCACAGGAGAACATAACTCTTTAAAGCAGGAGCCAAGTTCAACCAAGACCCTTGCAACTGAGACGGGCAACACATTTCGTATCGCAAGAGGTAACAAGTCATGTAGAAGCATATGCGAGTCATGACTCTTTAGGCCTAGCATCTTCCGATTATTTAGGTCCACGCACCTTGCGATATTGCTAGCATACCCATCTGGAAATGACATTCCCTTCAATGACTTCAAGACCATTTCAATTTTCTTTTTATCGAGAGTGAATGAGGCAGCAGGACATGTTTTACCATCATCCAAAGGCCACAATTGGCTTCGAATCTTCATTTCTTTCAGATCTTGTCTTGCAGCCAAATGGTCTTTTCTTTTGTTCTTGTCATTGAGCAAAGTGAACAAAATGTTATCACAAACATTTTTTTCTATATGCATCACATCCAGATTATGACGCAACAGATTGAATTCCCAGTACGGCAGATTGAAGAAGATACTTTTTTTCCTCCACTGTGGTGCTGGTCCCGATTCTTTCGGTTGTGTCTTACCAAATGTGACATTAATATTAGCCACTTGTGCCAAAACCTCAGTCCCAGTAGAAACCTTCGGTGGACTCCTTTTGCCCACTTTCCCATTGAACTTGGACTTTTGGGATCGAAACCGATGATTCATTGGCAAAAACCTCCTACTACTCATGAAACATGGTTTATTCCCAGAAGCTTTTAGCCGAAGTGGTTCTGCATCATACATACAAGTCGGACACGACAGTGCTGTGTGTGTATTCCATCCCGACAAGTTGCAAAGGCCAGGATAATCACTTATAGTCCATATCAATGCTGCTCTCAAGGTGAAAGATTCTTTCTTCACCGAGTCATAAGCTTGAACACCAACCCACAAAGTTTGTAACTCCTCAATCAGTGGCTGCAAATAGACGTCTAGGTCATTTCCAGGCATCTTAGGACCAGGAACGATGCCAGACAATATAAGACCTGTCTGCTTCATACACAACCATGGTGGAGTGTTGTATGGGATTAGCACAAACGGCCAAGTGCTATGACTTATGCTCATGGTACCAAATGGATTGAAGCCATCTGTTGCAAGCCCAAGTCTGACGTTTCGTGGATCAACAGCAAATTCCGGGTACTTGGAATCAAAAATTTTCCAAGCTTCTGCGTCTCTAGGATGTCTACCCATACCATCATCTGCTATGTTCTCCGTAGCATGCCAAGTCATATCTTCTGCTGTGTAAGGGCACATGTACAACCTCTTCAACCGAGGTATTAATGGAAAATACCGAAAGACCTTCTCGGGTTGAGGTTTTCGCCTTTTTCCACCTGTATTCTTCCCCACATCCTTGAATCGAGACACCCACACACCTCGGCATTCCTTAGCCTCACTATCTTCTCCGATATATAAGATGCAGTCATTCTTGCATGCATCAATTCTGGTGTAGGACAACCCAAGTTTTCTGATTGTCTTCTTAACTTCATAGTTAGATGCTGGAATTTTGGCGGTATGAAAAGCTTTGCGAAGCAACTCCAGTATCTTTGATATTGCTTTATCACTGATTTTGTGCATATACTTGATGTGATATAAGCTGATCATGAAAGACAACTTGGTATGACTTGTACAACCATCATATAATGGCACTTCACCATCTTTCAATATGCGGAAGAACTCATCATCTGGTTGCATGCTAGGTAAATCTGGCATTGGTACATCGCCTCCTTGTGGGAATTCATCATCATCGAGACGCACGTTGGGGTTATCATGTGACCCCTGTATTTCAAATGCGTCATTGACCATGTTCTGGAATAAGTCTGGCTCAAGTACTGGTTGTTCCTCAACCAGTAATGGCGGAGTTGCTTCTTGATCATGAATGATTAGTTCTGGCTCAAGTATAGAAGTTGATGCTCCGAAGTCGGTGATTAACTCTCCATGCAAATTCCATACATCGTATGAAGATGGAAATGCTTTTGCCAGCAAGTGTTGATTAACTTCACCTCGTGGCTTCCACTTCTTGAAGTTGCATTTTGGGCAAGGACAGAGTATATTGACTCCATCAATTGCGTTGGAGATTGCAAAGTCAAGGAATTGTTGAACGCCAACGTAATACTCATGAGTATGACGCGGCTTTCGAATCCAAGACTTATCCATCTATATTGAACTAATGAGTGTTAGTTTTAATTTGTTATCAAGTAATGAAAAAAAAAATTGTAATCAACTTAGCTTTACGCTAAGTTTACCTAATTATAACAGTTAATCGTTCAAATACTGTATTTACAAACTTAGTTTGACGTAAGTTGGTAAATATATACAGTAATGTTAAGTGGTTAAATATATAGTTACTACCTAATAATTTATATGCATATATTTCACGTGTATATAAAAAATGGTGTATAGTTACTACCTAATATTTTACATACATATATTTCACTTATACATAAAAAAGGTGAATAGTTACGTACTAATAATTTATATGCATATATTTCACTTCTACATAAAAAAGGTGCATAGTGTACTAATAATTTACATGCATATATTTCACTTATACATTACACAGAAAGAATCGTTATACTACCTAATATTTTACATGCATATATTTCACTTATAAATTAAAAAGGTGAATAGTTTATACCTAATAATTTTCATGCATAGTAATTAATTTTAAGCATTTATAATTTATATAATTTGTAGTTGTAAATACTTTACTTATAAAAGGGCAAACATGCATATATTTATATCAAATCAGTTTCTTTAAATCGGTTTCTTTACATGCATATATTTTAAAGGGGCCAATTACTTATATAAATTTCGTACCTGGAAATTGATGAAAAAATCAAAAACTTCTACGAGAACAAATATAATACAAAACCTGATACAAAAAATTTAAGATAATCATATTAGAATACAAAATTATTCTAATTAATTATGAAAAAAATTAAGAGAAAACAAATTACCAGATGGAAAATCCTTCGAAAGAACGATATGACAAAAAGAAACCCGACGGACTGCCGCAAAACAAGAACAAACTGCAAATCACCACGAATTCAAAGATCAGGAAAATAGTATTGGAACCAGAAAACGAAATAGTAAAGGAAGTCAAAATGAAGAACATATGATCTTACCTAACTAACTCGGACAGATGAACGAACGTCCGAATCTGATGAACAAGTGAAGATTCTCCGTTTGAATAGCTAGACAACATACATTATACCATAATCAGTTAGGGGATGATCAAGTCGAATAATGGTGAATTTGATCAGTTGATTAACCAAGAATACCTTCTGTTGGTGAGCGTGAGCGTGATTGCAGATAGAAGCTGGAGTTTACGTGTCCGTAGATTGCGGGTGTATCTGGAGATAGATGGCAGTAGTCAGGTTCAGCAAATACCAAATAATCAGAAATTGCTAAAGGATACAGCAGATACCTTCGGAGGAAGCAGTCGTTCCTCAGCAGTCCGTCGGAGGAGGAGGACCCGGTCAGAGGGGGAAGAATAGTAGGAAGCTGTCGGAGGAGGAGGACACGATCGGAAGGGGAAGAAACTGCCGGAGGAGGAAGTAGCCGGCGGAGGAAGCAGTCGGCGGAGGAGGACACGGTCAGTAGAGGGGGAAGAAACCACAGGAGGAGGAAGCAGTCGGCGGAGGGGGAAGAATAGTAGGAAGCTGTCGGAGGAGGAGGACACGATCGGAAGGGGAAGAAACTGCCGGAGGAGGAAGCAGTCGGTGGAGGAGGACACGGTCAGCAGAGGGGGAAGAAACCACCGGAGGAGGAAGCAGTCGGCGAAGGGGGAAGAATAGTAGGAAGCTTTCGGAGGAGAGAAGATGATTGTTCCGAGACAAGCTCGAAGAACTGATCGCTGAGAGTCGAAGAAGGGGGGGTCATTCAAAGTTTTGTCGCAGGCAAATGAGCTTTGTCGCAGGCGGCCTGCGACAAAGCTGTCACAGACAACGCTTTGTCGCAGGCGGCCTGCGACAAAGCTTGTCGCAGACAGCTGTTTGTCGCAGGCTGCCTGCGACAAAGCTTGTCGCAGACAAAAGTTTTGTCACAGGCCGCCTGCGACAAAGCTGTCACAGGCAACGCTTTGTCGCAGGCCGCCTGCGACAAAGCTGTCACAGGCGGGCGGTTGCCTGCGACAAACCTGTACGCCTGCGACGAGCTTTGTCACAGGCCGCTTTTTTTGTCGCAGACGGCCTGTGACAAAACTGCCGTTATGTTGTAGTGTGGGATCTTATCTGGAAATGGAATGGCCCGAGCCGCATCCGCCATTTTCTCTGGCTCTCGGGACATGAAAGGTTGCTTACCAATGCGGAGCGAGCTCGCAGACACCTCACCCTTGATGATTCGTGCCCTCGCTGTAACGGGGTGGAAGAATCGGTTATCCATGTCCTAAGAGATTGTAGCTTTGCTCAGGAGGTTTGGGATCACTTGGGGTTAGTGCTGGTACTTGTGGAATTCCAGGAACAAGTTGATTTTTGAGTCTAAACTTGAGCCCCCTTTTGCGCTGGCGAATAAGATTGTGGCGTGGTCCCGTGCAGTCGAGTCGGCTTTGAAGATTGAGAGCAGCAGCCTCGACTTGCCTCCTCAGAGAACCAGCATCGATGCTCAGTGGGATCCGGGGCCTGAAGGTGTTATGACTGTCAACACAGATGGATCGGTGAATCCGTTATCGAAGAAAGCGACCGCTGGTGGGCTTATTAGAGACTATCTTGGGCGTTGTTACCTGGCGTTCAGCAGCAATCTGGGTAGCTGTACGATCTCTAGAGCTGAGCTCCATGGCATCGCAATGGGTCTTCATTTAGCTTGGAATGCTGGGTATCGTTCAGTGATTGTTCAATCTGACTCCAAGACAGCTCTTGCTCTCGTTTTGGCTGAGGGGACGCCACAGCATCAGCACGCGAATGAGGTGATGAACATAAGTGAGTTAATGAATAGAGACTGGGTTGTTAAACTCTCCCATGTCTTTCGAGAAACCAACCAGGCCGCAGATTTCTTGGCAAATTCTGGATATGACCGACAGCTTGGTACCCATTTGATCCCTACTTCGGATTGTAATCTTGGTTATTTCCTCCGTCAGGACTGTATGGGTATTTCTACCCCTAGACTTATTCCAGTTTAATTTTGACGCTTCGTAGCGTCGTTTTCTACCAAAAAAAAAAAACAATCCAACCCACAATGTCTTTTTCTCTGATGCGTTTTTGTTTTTGCTTTTTTAGTGACAACCTTAAAGTCATTGTTTACTTTAGTCTAAGGAGGAGAAAAGAACAATTAGCAATTAGTCTACATAAAGTCTCCACGAACCCAGTGCTCCTCCGCCTCCTGTCATTATTCATCCAAAACAGATGCACTGAGAGAAAATTGATCTATCTTTTCTCCTGTAAAGAGAGAATAGGTTAACCTGGACTGATTTCTGGTAAGTTATCATATCTGTAATTTCACTGTGGTGGTTTGGGTTTCCAGTCTATTTTATAAACTTTTCGTGTAACAATCACTTTTTGCAACTGGTATCAGGTACAAGATTTGGATTCCAAACTCTTTGATTCAAAAAATCAGCAGATGTGGTCATTCTTTTGGGCATTGGTTGCACTTGTCCTGGCTATATTATTTGTTTTGGAGAAACTCTCCAGAATCTCCAACCCTCATACTTCACAACCAGAGCCATGTGCAGACCAACAATTGCCGGCCCTTCCTCGTCCAATTCATACTTGCCTATGGAATATGAGGTCTTCCTAAGCTTTAGAGGTCTTGACGTCCGTAAAAATTTCGCTGATTGTCTCCATAAGTATTTGGCTCATTCCAAGATACAGACCTTTCTTGATGATGAAGACCTTCGTAAGGGGGAGGACATTGATCCTTCCCTCGTCAAGGCTATTGAAGAATCGAAGGTGTACATTCCAGTCCTTTCTCGGAACTATGCTTCAAGCAAGTGGTGTCTTAAAGAGCTAGCTCTAATGGTTAAGTGTTGTAAGCAAAGTAAATTCCACATCCTACTCCCCATATTCTATATGGTAGAGCCCAGAGATGTACGACATCAAGAGAGTTCTTACAAGAAAGCATTTCGAAGGCACAGTAAAAAATATGACGCAGAAACCATTATGGAATGTGTTCCGCTGTTGTCGCCTGGAACAATGAGGGAGCCGACCCGGTCGCCTAGGTGACTCCGAATCGCCTCGCAATAAGAATGTGAGGGTAGTAATCAGAACAAAGGGGTGAGGAATGAAATGGATGATGATATAACAGAGAGTACCTAGGGATTGCTCCCAGAATTTTGGTCGTGTCCTCAGTCTGCTTATTCCTTCTGTATTTATAGCCTGGCAGGTCTGCCAAGGCCGTTAGGCAATGGTACGGCGCCTAGCAAATCGCGCCACGTGTCGCCGAATCCAGACCATCGCTTGGTGAAGACGAAACCTTCAGGATTGCTCCACGTGTCCTTTTAGGGTTTCCCAGATGGTAGGCGCGACATCGCCCCAGGGCCTTTCCTGGGCCGCGTCTGGGCCCACTCCCAGAACGACCTTCAGAATACCTAGCTGGTCAACCCTCGCCTGACGCGTTGACCGTTTCTTGGGCCATATCTGGGCCTGCTTTTCTAGCCTTTTGGATGGTCGCCTGGTCAACCCTCGCCAGAGGCGTTGACCCACTTTTCCGGGTGAATCATCTCGCCTATTGGGCTGACCCGATTCAGGGTGGCCCATCATGAGCCCCCTAGTCCGCTTGTGTGCTTGTCGCCAAGCACACTGGCGGACTATTCTTTTTCGTCGCCTGCTGCACTTCCCGAGGAACCCTACATTCGCCATAGCTGAGGGGCAATCTAGTCTTTTCCTTTCATACTAGCCCCCCTAACTCGATCATTGCCTACGGGGTAGCCCCTTCTTTTTATATTCCCCTTTTATGGGCCGTTTTGCCCAATCACCGTCTCTCATGGCTTGCGTCTCCTAGACGCTTCTCTCTTCCCAAGGCCAATCACTCTATCCGTCTTTTCAACTTCCGCGACGTTTCCGTTTCCGATGTAAGCCACTCAAACGTCTCCGCCTTTCCCTTATAAAAACGTGCCGCTCCCATCAGTCTTTCTCTTCCTTCTCCGTCACTTTGCTCTTTCACCTGTCCCCTGCTTTCTTCCTCAACCGTCCCTGTCTTTCCTTCACCTTTCCTATTCCTCTGTCCGATCTCTCTACTTTCTCCAGATGTCCGACGATCTTGACTACCTTCTCAGCTGTCCTGGTATGTCTCTGTTCTCTGCTTGAATTTTCCTTCGTTTTTCCCTTTTTTCCTTCGCCGATTTCCCTTTTCTGCTTATCTAGCTTTTTTTTTCCCCTAAAAACCCTTTGTATACTAAGGCTCCCATGGCCTCGTCGTCAACCGATTCAGAGAGAACTTCCTCCGATGCTTCTCAAAACTCTCCCGACTCTTGTGAACCCCGAGAATGGGGAATGCACCAACTTGGGTTCGTTCCCGGATTCCGCCCTTGGTCTGTGGACATGACAGCCCCCATCTCTGACCAAGGCTATACTGTCCGAGCTTGGAGGGACATGTGGTTCGACGGCCTTGGCCGCGATCGCTACGTCATCGGGCCCGGCTATTTTCCCTATCTCTCTGCCACCACCATATGTTCCTTTCTTCCAAAACTTTCTCTTCCGACCCGTTGGGACTACGCTGCTCCTTCATTCCTGTCGACGATTGGAAATTGTCCCGGAGGCTGGCATGGTGTGTGGTCAGAGAGCTTTACCAACGGTCTGCGCCTTCCTCCTTCTCCATTTGTTATATCCTTACTCCGGAACCTCAAAGCGTCGCTTGGCGCCTATACCGCGACCTCATGGTCCGTTGTCGCAAGTTTCGAGATATCTTGCCAACGTGAGAAAATTACTCCTACCCTTCGCCTTTTTTCTCTTTTGTATAGTGCCAAAAATAACACCAACGGCCTCAGTTTTGTAAAGCGAGGTCCGTATAGGGATGTGGGGATGCGGGGAACAGTTAAACTGCATCCTACATGGTATCATGCCTTTTTTTATTTTAAACCCTCGCCTGAAGACGCTTGGACGACGGCTCTTCCGCCCTGCTGGTCGCGAGGCGATGCCAATAACTTCCCCCGTGGCCACTCGGCCACGGAGGTCGAACAGCAGCTCTTGGCATCTATCAACAGGGAAAGCTTCAATCTGAACGACCCCCTCATCCTAAAACAAGTCCTGGCGAAGCTGCCTGGAGGTAGATGGGACTATCTTCCCCCATTTTTAAGTTTCTCTGCTTTCCGTTATCTCCCATCGCACCATCTTTTGCTTTTCTGTTTCTAACCTCTCTTTCCTCTCTTGTGCAGGGATGACAGATATTTCCAACGTGCTGATCAGCACGTCAGCCCGTGGGTCAATCACCACGACTCAACCGCAGCATGCGCCGCCATCAGAAGTTGAGCCACCACCTCCTTCGCCTCATGGGAAGGGAAAGAAGCGGGGGGCGCGCCGCTCCCGTGAAAAGAAGTCGTCGCCTGCGGCAGTGCCAACAAAGCGCCGCAAGTCCACTTCCGCCGGCACATCCGATCCA
Source organism: Linum lewisii (assembly GCA_034768395.1). Lineage (NCBI taxonomy): Eukaryota > Viridiplantae > Streptophyta > Magnoliopsida > Malpighiales > Linaceae > Linum > Linum lewisii. The sequence continues at coordinate 14,568 of JAVBHU010000368.1, read as the reverse complement.
GCTGTCGTTGTGGAAGACGATCGGGCCGAGACAGCGGATCCCCCGCCAGTTACCACCGTCGCCGACCCTGAATTGCCTCCTGTCATGGAGCATCTCGACGCTTCAATGCCTGAGCCTCCTCTTCAACGCCCCGGAAAGGAAAGCCAACCTCCTGCAGAGCGAGAATTCATTTCCTTCATCCAGGACGACTCGCCCTTGTCGCCTCATAACGACGAGGAGGCTCGCCGTGCCTTATCCCATCGCGTCCTGACAGACTTCCTGGCGCCCGAGTACGAGAAACCAGAAGGCTACTTTCCCGTAGTCTATCCCCAGCGGTCACAACTTTCGGCTGACGTGGCTCGGGATATTGCAGAGGAGCTGACCTCTGGAGTTCTGAAGGGTCTGGATGATGTGAAGGTTGGTGACTTCCATCCCGCGATGGGGAACGTTTATGTGAAGCATCACGAGGTTCTGTCTTAATCGGCTCTCTTCTTTCTTTTATTTCTTACTTTCGAGTTTCGAAGATTCAATCGACCGTCACCTTATTAACACGTATGGCCTCTTATCATATACTCAGATGTTGCTGGCGCTAAGCATTGCTGACAAATCGCGCGACTTATTGATGCGTAAGGCTCGTGAGCTTCGCGACGATCACGCAGCTCTTCAGCGCCGCCTGGACAACGAAGAAGTAAGCAAACAAAACTCCGCCACTAGCGATGATGATGCTCTGTTTTCTTATTGTCCTTGTTTTGTTTCTTTCAGTCTGATCATCAAACTGCCAGGAGTGAGCTTGCTCGCCTGACTGAGGCTCACTCACAGCTTGAGCAGAAACTAAGCGAGGCCTCCTCTTCCGTGGAGCGCTTGACTCAAGATTTGTCGATCAGCCGGGCCTCTATTGCTAGCTTAGAGAAAAGCCTGTCTGAGGCAAAAGAAGCTGCCTCCTCGTCCGCAAAGAAGCTCCAGGATCAAGTTGTCCTTCAGAAGCAGATTCAAACTCTGACGAAGGAGAGAGACGCTGCCCTTACTGCGCGGAACCAAGCAGCTGAGGAGAGGGATAAGGCGAAGAAGCTAGCTGAAACAATGACAGCAGAGAGGGATCGTTCTTTGAAAATCAAGGAGGAGACCGAGGCACTTAGCGCTCGGCAGTACATGACTGCTGTGTCGCTGATCCGAAGGTCCATCCCTGTGATCCTGACCGCCGTTCGCCAGAAATTCGTCGCCGTTGTTGGGCCTACCCCTCCTTTCATTCGACGTGAATTTCTCACGGCGTCCTTCAGGGCTGTGAATCGCTTGCTGAATGGTGTGCCCGATCCCAATACTGACGTCGATCCTGAGTACATCAGTGTGATGAAGGAAGTTCAGGCGGCGGATCAGGAGTATATAGCGGCTGAGAAGGCCAGAAGGGCTCGGGCCAAGGCTGAGGCAGCCGCAAAGGCGAAGGCAGATGGTGGTAGAGGGGAAAAGGTGTTTGAAAAGAGCCTGGCATCCTCCCAAGGCGATCATGGGCAAAGCTCGGGGCAAGGGAAAAAATAAATGATGATTGTACTCCTTTTCTCTCTTTTGTTTTGTATTTGTAAGACAAGCTGTCTGTGAACTGGGTAAGCGCCTTTTGTTTCACCCTTATCTTATAAGGGAGGCTCGTAAGCGATTGTTTTGAAAGCCTTAGCGCGATTGTTTGCAGCCGTCATATCGTAAGCGATAGTTTTTGCCTTAGCGATTGGTGTTTGCTAATGAGCGATGTTTTGCCTTTAGGCGATGTCGTTCCCTTTAGGCCTTAGCGAAATTTGATACTTAGGCCTCGTAGGCGAGATGAATCCATGTCGACGGGAATTTTGTGGCGATTAAGCGACTTTTTAACTTGTAAGCTTTAAGTAATATCGATGGCGATGGTGAGTATAAATGATAAAATAAGTCATCCAGCGATACAGCTATCGGACGCTTTTCTGTCATTAATTGGGGAAATGAAAAACCATACATGCTTCTAGGCGACTACTCATGGTACTTGCGGAGGTGCATCGCATTCCAGGTCCGAGGGATCTTTGTTCCGTCCAGCCTGGCTAGTTTGAAAGTGTTTGCTCTCATGACCTTTCTTATTTGAAATGGTCCTTCCCATCCAGGATCAAGCTTCGCGGCTCCCTCAGATGGCCTAAAGATCTTTCGTAGTACTAGATCACCCAACTTGATGTGATGTGGCCTTAACTTTTTGTTGTATCGCCTGGCTAGCATCTCCTTTTCTGCGATTAACCTCATCTGGGCGACCTCGCGCTTCTCTTCTACCATATCGAGGCTATGGACAAGGTTTTGCTCATTTTCCTCTGGGTTGTAGCTATCCAAGCGGACGGAAGGTATTGTTATTTCCACCGGAAGGACCGCCTCTGATCCATAGGTCAATGTGTAAGGCGATTCCCCTGTTGACGTTTTGTAAATCGTTCTATGTGCCCACAGTACATGATCGAGCTCCTCCACCCACGTGCCTTTTTTACCTTCGATCCGTCGCTTTAATCCCCGCAATATAAGTTTGTTTGCCGCTTCAACTTGCCCATTGGCCTGTGGGTAAGCAACCGAGGCGAATCGTAGGAGGATTTTGTATTCTTGGCAGTACGCTTGAAAGCTCTGGCAATCAAATTGGGTGCCATGGTCACATATAATGCTGTGAGGGATGCTGAATCGTGAGATGATATGTTTGAATGTGAACTTCTCAATCTGCTTGGCGGTGATGCTGGCCGTCGCCTCAGCCTCAATCCATTTTGTAAAATAGTCTATGGCCACAATCAAGTACTTCCGCTTTCCAGAGGCTTCAGGAAAAGGTCCTAAAATATCCATTCCCCACTGAGCGAAAGGCCACGGGCTGACAATCGCCTGCAAAGCGGTGGAAGGCAATTTATGAAAATCGGCATATTCTTGACACTTGTGACATTTTTTAACCAACTCCGTCGCCTCTCGTCGCATCGTCGGCCAGTAATAACCTTGGTATAATAGGTTCTTCTCCAGACTTTTAGAGCCTAAGTGTGTCCCGCAGACTCCCAGGTGTACTTCCCGGAGGCTATAATCAGCGTCCACTGGTCCGAGGCATCTTAAATAAGGGCCTGCGGCGGACTTTCTGTACAGATCGTCGCCTATTAAAGTGCATCTGCTAGCTCGCCTCCTTGCTTTTGTAGCCATCGCCGGATCCTCTGGGACTGTTCCATCTTTGAGGAACTTAATAATGGGAGTGCGCCAATCGTCTTGTGCGCCGTCATCATCCTGAGACCCGTCAATCTGGAAGCAGGTGTTTAGCTTCACCTCTTTCTCCACCGTCACCATTCTTGCTTCGTCAAAGTCCACCGCCGTGGCTAGTTTTGATAGCGCATCAGCGTGGCAATTCTCCTCTCGGGCGATTTGCAAGATGTCTACTCTAGTAAAATCTGCCAGGGCTAGCTTTATCTCATCAAAGTATGGCATTAAAGACTCCTCTTTAATTTCAAATTCCCCATTTAACTGGTTGACCACAACTGCTGAGTCAGAAAAAAATTTCACATATTTGACCCCCATACTTCTTGCAATCCTGAGTCCTGCCTCCATCGCCCCATATTCGGCAGCGTTGTTGGTTCTAGGCGACGCGAAGCGTAGGGCGACTTCGTGGATAGCTCCTTCTGGGCTTTTCAGTACTATGCCGGCTCCCGAGCCATTTTTACTGGAGGCACCATCCGTAAAGAGTGTCCAAGTTTGGCTCTCTCCACTGTCTTCCTGTACTGCCCTTCTACTATAAAATCAGCGAGAACCTGGGCTTTGATTGCCGTTCTTGGTTTGTACCGGATGTCATATTCGCTGAGCTCAATGGCCCACTTTGCAAGTCGCCCAGCCACGCTCATTGCCCGCAAAGCATTTTGTATTGGCAGGTTGGTTAATACTGTTATGGTATGAGCCTGAAAGTATGGTCGGAGCTTTCGTGCCGCGCAGACCACAGCATAGGCCATCTTCTCGATGGCAGGGTACCGAGTTTCAGCGTCGACCAACGTTTTACTTGTGTAAAAAATGGGCTGGTCGCTTCGCTCCTCCCGTCGTACTAACACCGCGCTCACCGTTGTCGGTGATATCGCTATGTACATGAATAACTCTCGCCTTCCTTGGGTGAGGCCAGCACTGGAGGAGTGACTAAGAATCGCTTGAGTTCTTCAAATGCCTTATCACACTTATCATTCCAGGCGAATTTTGACGCATTTTTCAAAATAGAGAAAAATGGAGCGCATCGTTCTGCCGCCTTTGGAATGAACCGATTGATAGCCGTTATTCTTCCGGCTAGAACTTGTACTTCTTTAACTGTTTTGGGTGGTGCCATGGCGGAGATGGCCTCCAATTGTGCTGGGTTCGCCTCTATTCCTCGTCGAGTGACCAAGTACCCTAGAAATTTGCCTGATGTAGCTCCAAAAACACACTTCTGTGGGTTTAATCGCAACGCGAAGCGATGTAACGTTTCAAACGTTTCTTTTAAGTCGCCTAGATGATCGTCGCTCTTCTTGCTTTTTACCAGAAGATCGTCCACATATGCTTCCAAGTTACGCCCTCGTTGCCTAGTGAAAACCATATCTATCATTCTTTGGTAAGTTGCTCCTGCGTTTTTGAGACCGAATGGCATAACCTTATAGCAATAGTTCGCCGTAGGAGTCATGAACGCCGTTTTCTCCTGATCCTCTTCATTGAGTGGTATCTGGTGGTATCCAGAGAACATGTCGAGAAAAGACAATACTTCGTTATTTGCTGTGGCGTCGACCAACTGCTCAATATTCGGGAGTGGATAAGCGTCTTTTGGACAGGCGTCGTTTAGATTTGTGAAGTCGACACACATCCTCCATGCCCCCGATGATTTTTTAACCAGAACCACATTTGACAGCCATTCCGGGTATTGAACCTCCTTGATAAAGCCTGCCTCCAGCAATTTGTCTATCTCTTTTGTGACGGCTATCTGTCGCTCTCGGCAGATATTTCTCCTCTTCTGTTGCACAGGGCGGCAGCTTTTGTCGATGGATAGGCAGTGCTTTACAATCGCTGGGTCTATTCCAGGCATGTCACTGGGATGCCATGCAAATAGGTGTGAATATTGCCTGATTAGTGTCATCATCGCTTGCTTGGCCTCTTGGCTTAAGTAAGTCGACAGCCTTACTGTTCTTTCTTCATCGCCTTCCCACAGAGCGACAGGGGCGTCAGATTCTGCTGACTGTATTCTTTCTCTATTCTCCGTTCCCTCCTCCAGGTCGATTTTGTAACATGCTCCTTTCGTCGCTGCCCGATAGCATCGCCTAGCTACCTCGGGTGTCCCCAAGCGACTCCAACGCCGTCCTTGGTGACGAACTTCAGCGCCTGATATACTGGTGAAGATATAGCCTGGAAAGCGGCAAGCGCCGGTCGCCCCAGGATCATATTGTACGAGGACCGACAATCCAGCACATGGAAATCTATGGATTGCACCGCCTTAATCTGCTCATCGCCTATCATGACCTGTAAGGTAACGATTCCTTTGATGGGCACCTGGTGGCCAGAAAAACCTGTAATAGTTGTCTTTGTCGGTCTCAGGCTCGAAATGGGGAGTTTCATCTGTTGGAAAAGTTCCCAGAACAGGATATCAGCTGAACTTCCTTCATCTACCATTACCCGCTCCACTCTACTCCGGAGTGTTACGATCTGAATCACCATTGCCTCCAGGCTGGGCCCTCCTCTTTTAATTACATCATCCTCTGTGAACATGATGGGAGACCGTCGCACCTCATTGTTTATGATCAACACCTCCTTACAATCGCTTGACTGCTTTTTTGTCGGACAACTTTCTCCTCCGAAAATAGTTTGATAGACCTTCGTGACTTCTTCTGTATCATTTGCCTTTTTGGTCGCGTCGCCCTGCGGCTCTTGCAATCGGGCGAAAACTGTCTTTCTAGGTTGGTCGCCTGAGACTGGGCTATCTTCTTTATTACTTGAACTCCTTTCTTTCCGCTTGGTCTGGAGAATAAAGTCTTTTAGGCGACCCTCCTTAATCCATCGCTCAATTTCATTTTTGAGTTGCCGACACTCTTCTGTGGTGTGACCGTGCGAATCATGAAAGTTGCAAAACTTCCGGTGGTTACGCTGCTCAGGGTCGCCTCGCAGCGGCTCAGGCCACTGAATGTGGTGATCCTTGTGCTGCATATACAGGAATACCTCTTTCCGGGATCGGTTGAGCGGCGTGTATTCTTGGTACGTGCGTCTATCAGTGTTTCTCCTGTCGTCCCGATATTCCCTTCTTTCAGGAGATCGCTCCGCTCTTTGCCACCGTCCTCGCCTGTTAGTGCCATCTCGCGGCGTATCCGCCTGTCCATCTTTTCGTCCCTTTCGGCTGTCGTCCCCTCCAATCTCCGCTAACTGCTCCTCAATGATAATGATACTATTTATTCTGGCTTCTAAGTTGGACAGAGTAGTAGGCTTTTTCTTTACTAACGCCTCCTTCAGTCGCCTATTGTGCGTCGCCTGGATCATACTTGCAGTAGCGATGTCTAAAGTCACGTCTCTAACGGACTGTACTATGCTGATCCACCTCTCAAAGAAATCTCTTAGCGACTCCTCCGGCTTTTGTCGCAAGTTAACCAGGACCTGTACTGGGACCTTTCGGTGTCGCCTACTCTCATACTTCATCAAAAAAACCCTGGCAAACTCATCCCATGTGTGAATAATTCCTTCTGGCAAGTTCATGTACCATTCTCTTGCCGCCCCTCCTAGGGTGGCTGGGTAGGCTCTGCAAAACGCTGCATCGCTGGCGCCCTGCATTTGCATGGCGATTTGAAAATTTTGCAGGTGTTCTTCAGGATCGCCCAATCCCAAATATTTCTCCATGTTTGGTGGGACCAAGCCGACTGGTAGCGTTTCGGCGAAGATGGCCCTTGCCAGAGGTTGCCGGATGACCCTTTGTTCGACTCCGGTTTCGACTAGCGGTCGAAATGCCCGTAGCATTTCCGCGTGGGTGTCGTTGTCCGGAGCCTGTACGTTCTGAGCTCTGGGTGCCTTTGCCTGCTGAGCGATAACCGTTTTTAATAACTGGGTAAGTTCCAAATTCTGCTTTTCCAAAACTTGAAAACGCTGTTCAAGGACTTTGTACGCTTCTGTGTTTGGTACTTCCTCCTGTAGTACGCCCTTTCCTCTGGTGTCACGAGGAATATATGAGGAGTCGGTGTCTGTGTCTCTAGGCACCCCTTCTCCCTCCAAATCGTCTCTCAAGTTTCTTCCCTCAAGTGGTACGCTTTGGGCCCCCGGATTCACGTATTTTAATGGTGTTTCCTCCGTCTCTCCTTCAGGTCTTACAGTCGACGCCTCTCCTCTCATCATTCTTCCGATATTCCCCTGCTCCATTGCTCAGCTTCCTCAGTTCTTGATTAGTCCCCTATCTGGCGCGCCAATTGTTCCGCTGTTGTCGCCTGGAACAATGAGGGAGCCGACCCGGTCGCCTAGGTGACTCCGAATCGCCTCGCAATAAGAATGTGAGGGTAGTAATCAGAACAAAGGGGTGAGGAATGAAATGGATGATGATATAACAGAGAGTACCTAGGGATTGCTCCCAGAATTTTGGTCGTGTCCTCAGTCTGCTTATTCCTTCTGTATTTATAGCCTGGCAGGTCTGCCAAGGCCGTTAGGCAATGGTACGGCGCCTAGCAAATCGCGCCACGTGTCGCCGAATCCAGACCATCGCTTGGTGAAGACGAAACCTTCAGGATTGCTCCACGTGTCCTTTTAGGGTTTCCCAGATGGTAGGCGCGACATCGCCCCAGGGCCTTTCCTGGGCGCGTCTGGGCCCACTCCCAGAACGACCTTCAGAATACCTAGCTGGTCAACCCTCGCCTGACGCGTTGACCGTTTCTTGGGCCATATCTGGGCCTGCTTTTCTAGCCTTTTGGATGGTCGCCTGGTCAACCCTCGCCAGAGGCGTTGACCCACTTTTCCGGGTGAATCATCTCGCCTATTGGACTGACCCGATTCAGGGTGGCCCATCAGAATGGAAGAAAGCTCTGGAGGAGGTGGGGAAACTGAAGGGATGGCATGTCACTGAGTCTGATGGGTAATATATTTCTTCCACGTCTAAAGTCTTCTTTTTATTAATGCGGATATGCTTTTGGCAACGTATGTCTACTGTGCTGAATACATCTAAAGCTTAGCGTTATTTATTTAGTCGCACTTTTGGCATTAAGTTAAAATTAATTTTAATCTTTAGGCAAGGAGAAGTCATAGACCAAGTTTTCTCCAAAGTGTGGTCTCATTTGTCGAGGGATTACCAGTTAGCGACAAACGATCCAATTGGAATTGTTTATCATGTTGAAAACTTGAAGAAACGACTACAATCGGACTATGAATGCGTGAAATTTATTGGTATCCATGGTATGGGTGGCCTTGGTAAGACAACAATAGCCAAGGTCTTCTACAATGACCAAGAGGTTCGTGAACAATTTGATCGATGTTGTTTCTTGGAAGATGTCCGAGAAACACTATTGAAGACAAATGGTATTGTAACTTTGCAGAAAAAAGTTATATCTAGCATTTTGCGTCTTGATGTGAAGGCTTTGGATGCAAATGAGGGAATCAGCACGATAAAAAATAGAATTTGCAAATATAAGCTTCTCATAATTCTTGATGATGTAGATAATAGGTTGGAGTTTGATAAAATTTTCGGTGAGTTAACGGAATTTCGCTTGGGAAGTAGATTTGTTATTACTACTAGAGACACAAAAGTTGTGGAGTTCTTCCCACATTATGAGCTACATGAACATAAATTAATGGGTGAAGATTTTTCTCTTCAACTATTCAGTAGACATGCTTTCAGAGAGAATCATCCCCCGCAAGAGGATGTTGCTTTATCCATGGAGTTTGTAAAAATTGCAGCGGGTCTTCCTTTGGCTCTTAAGGTCATTGGATCACTCTTGTTTCGTGAAAATAAGAGCTTTTGGAAAGCAAAGCTAAAGCAGTTGGAAGATATACCTATTTCAGAAGTGCAAGAAATATTGAGGATAAGTTATGAGGGGCTGACTCCTGAGGCACAACACGTATTTCTTGATATTGCTTGTCATTTTGTTGGAGAACAAAATGATCAACATTTCTACATGTGGAGTGATTGCGGGTTTCATCCAGAAATTGCAATTACCATTCTTGTTCAAAGGTCCTTGTTAAAAGTAAACCTAAACTGCGAGAGGAATTTGTATGAAACGGGTGAAGAACAGGAAAGTAATGCATTCTGGATGCATGATCATATAAGAGATCTGGGTAGAACTATAGTTCGTCAAGAAAATGTTCAATGTCCATGGAAACGTAGCAGAATATGGTGTAACAAGGATGCCCTTGACATGTTGACCCATAAAGAGGTAATTATTTAATATTTATCTGCTGTTTGGTGTTTTGTTTTGTCACTGGAATATTTCATTATGCTCTCGTTTTATTATAATTCGAAAGTAAGTTCTATTTTTGCTGTGAATTTGTTTCCAATTGGTTGATCATGTTGCCGGGTATGGATTTTATCATACAAGTATATTTATGTTGTTGTTAATTTTACAGGGAAGCGCAGAATTGCAGACTCTAGAAGTCAACTTCCTTGAAGCTGAATATTTTGAGATCGAGGACACACAACTTGAAAAATTGTCAGGCTTAAGGTATCTTAATGTTGCAGGTGGAGGTTTAGTCGGAAATTTCAGAAAAGTTCTCCCAAAATTGTGCTGGCTTCAGCTGTTTTTCTGTAGCCCAGTCTCCATTGATCTGGATATGGAGAATTTAGTAATTTTGCAAATGGATTATTGCTCTGTTACAGATGACTGGAGAGGATGGGAAAGAATAAAGGTAACTAGTTTACCTTGCCTTTTTCTATTCCTCGCAATTATATTGACTGTGTTTTATTAGACTAAGTGTCATTTATATTTATCAACTGTTAGGTTTAGTTACCTCATCCGTGTGTGGGTTTCATGATACAGGAGGCACACAAGCTGAAGTATATGAGGTTACAGCACTGCCATATGTTAAGAATGGTTCCGGACTTGTCTCGGTGTGAAAATCTTGAGGAGATATTTATTGAGGACTGTGATAGTATGAGTGGGGAACTGCACATTGGCAATTTGAACAACCTCAGAGTGCTGGATGTATGCTGGATTAACATAACAGAGTTATCTGGGCTTGGACTGGTTAGAAAGCTTGAAATATTGAAAATTGTCAATGCTCCAAATCTAGCTAATCTCGACGGCCTTGAACATCTAATCCTTCTGAAGAAATTGAAGCTTGAAAGTTGTGCTGCACTGAAAAAACTACCCAGTTTTTCGAATTTGACCAAGATGCAGCAATTGGGGATCTCTCTTTGTCAGCATCTCCCTGAATTCTCTGGCAATGGCGAAATGGGGAAGCCTTTGTCAAGTCTTTTAATCGACGGTTCTGACAACCCAGAATATTCAGCTTCAATGGAACCACTGCTACCCTTTTTGTTTAACTTGGAAAACTTGCAGTTATTGGAGTTTACAGATATTGGCACAAACTCTCTCTTGTCACAGGAGCATTTCTTAGATTTATCCGGCCTCCCAATCTGCGTGATTTATCCATGTCTAAGTGTAAAAGGTTTACTGAAGTTATTGGGTTCGAGAGGTTGGAGTTGTTGCGTACACTGCACATTGCAGACTTCACGTCACTTAGAAAGTTGTCGAATCTATCTGGTGTCAAGAAACTGAAGACATTTGGGCTATTTGGATGTCCACAGTTGACTGAGGTGATAGGGGTCGAGGAAATGGAGTCGTTGGTAACTATGTCGGTGCCTGATTGCCCATGGAGTGAAAATTTGCCGGATATGTCTGGTTTGGAGCATTTCAAGGGATTCCTTACGGGATCCACAGTAGTTATTCAAGTTGAGAATGAGTCATCTGACTTTGACTCTAACTCTGACTCTGAGTAACAGAATCGTAACTGGGTGCAAGCAGGTATGCATACATATCGCACCTCTTTATGCTGATAAATAACCCTTCTCCCATTTCATTTAGTTTTTCCCTTTTGCTCTATGATGAGCATTCCTTATTGTTTTCATTATTACTGGAAGGATTCTACTTGGCTTCTCTTGCTGTTCCCTTTGATTCATCCTACCTACTAAAGAGCATCTATTACCTGTCAGATGACTAGATTAGCTTTCCTGGATAATACTGAATCATGGCTTCTCTGAATTTGTGTCTCCTGGTGGAATGTTACCTTCTTGATTGGGTCCTTGGCCACTTTTTCTGTTTCCTCCTAGATTTATCCACTTTTTATCCACTTAATCTGAATCACTGTTGATGTTAGTTGTGTTGTGCCTACAGGAACTCGGACTTTGTGTTAAACAGCTCCTCTGAGTATATGTTTGAAATTGATTGTGATCTTTCTGCAATTCTGTATGGCTTTCAGCTAAGTTCCTTCATATAAGAAGCAAGCAAATGGTGTCAACTTCCGGCTTTGTCTGGCGATTTCGTTTAGGCGAGTTAAGGGAGAGACAGAAATTGATGAGTTTGCATGCTCCATCCGTGTGGAGAGGTTGATAATTGTTGGCTTATGATTACAGGTACGAGCATGAACTTTAAAGTGAAGTGGTCTTTCTGCAGTTCTGTGTTGCTTTCAAGCTAAACTAGCTATTGTGGCCTTGCTACGCTACAGAGTTTGTAATGACATTGTGACAGACTGTTGTTGTTTGAAATACTGTTCCGGGTTGTAGTATTCCGTTGTGGAGTTGTATGTTGTTGTTGAACTAGTGTGACAATAATAACTTATATACATAAATCCTATAAAATAGAAACATTGATGGTCTTGTATTCGTTGTCTATGTTTGGATTTTGTACTGCAATATGTCTTCGACGGTACATTGTTACATAATTTTGAGTTTTTTACTACAAAATCCTGGAAAAAAGTATTTTAACTTCCCTAAGTGGCTTCAACATGAGTTTTATAGTTTTGTGACAAGATTACGTATCAAAGTACCGTCGGTCAGTGGCACATTGCTCACATATGTCCACAAATGAACAATGTTGACTGGTGACACATGGGTGGCGAAATGTCCTACCTTTCTTTGTACCGTCCAAAGAAGAAGCATCTGAATCCCAGAAGAATCGAGAATAGTTTGAATGGAAGCGATTTTTATTGCATATTTGCATTTTAATATTGATCACTGGTTTGCACCCAGTGACTTTCAGATGGCGTCTTTTGGTGCAATGACCGATAACAAGATCGATACATTTTTCTGCTCATCTTTCATCGATGTCGAAGTAATAGCCATTCTATGTGGTTGCGGTCTTAAATCATGACACAACGAGCATGTACTATGACTGCATCATTTTTACAGATGATGAATGGATGCTTTCTTTTCATTCAAAATGAAGACAACAACCTCTACTCTCCCCAACTTAATTCTTCCATCTGAATTAGTAAAATCCTTGAGCTTATTATTTATGTGATTGGGTTGTATGAAATGAAATTCATTCATGATTCCAGAAGGAAAGTTCTGGGCCACAGAACATCCACATTTTAAAAAAAAATTTGTCAGTAAAAAATGATGCATGAAAAAAAATCCGACCTACCGGATTCGAACCAGTGACCTAAGGATATGCTGTTACACTACAGTCCTCCGCTCTACCAACTGAGCTAAGGTCGGATTGTTAGAAAGATTTAACAAAAATTTATAATAATAAAGATATTGATGCTTGGTCTTGTGCATTTCAGAATCTGTTGCCTGTTGGTATAGATCGTACTCAAAATTATGACTGTCACTTTATGATATATCATTTTACATTTTCTATAGAACACACTGAATAAAAACTCTGGATGCTAAATTGTTATCAGAGTTTCGATCGATTTTTCTTGTCATTTCTCCGAACCGCTCATGAGCAACTTGAATCGTCAACGGTCCAAACCACAATGACTATCATTATTGTCATCCCTACTAATAAATATAAGTTTTTCATCATTCTATATTTTTGAATAAGTTTATTCAACTTATCCACATACTAATATATTTAAGTTATAAATTTTGTTCAAGCTCCCTATTAATAAATGTAAGTATTCAATTGTTTTTTTCTAACTTAATTTTTTTTTTTTTTTGTGATGAAATAGTATGATTTCATTGCATCAAAATTATCATGAAGTTCTTACAATTCTCAAGAACAAAATATTACCAGTTAAAAACAAATGACATCTAAGATGATTTTCGGATCATCATCGTCGATTCTAACTTAATTCAAATATCGATAAATAAAAGTTATCAAGTATTTAAAGTTCCAACTAAATTAGCCGACACAATCTCATAAATGTTCATAATCTTGAAAAGGTTCTAATGAACTTATTATCATTTCAAGACTACTTTGTTAATTATTCATTACTTTGATTTCGTATAAATATTTGTAATTTTTCTTTTGCGGCCGAACACTGTCGTACCAACTCTGATTTAAGTCCAGGGGCATCGGAACGGTCACCTATTATAACCTTTTGTTACAATGAAACCACTCATCTCATTAAAATAAATCAAAGAAACTCGTTACATGGAATGATCCAATCAACTTTAGTGTTAAGTCTCCGAGAAATGAATTTAATATCTATTATTTTCACCACGTTTGGTTTCATGTATTTGGGTTGGTGATTTGAGGAAAACATCACATTTTATGAAAACCATCGTTTTTTTTCGAAAAAGATTTGGAAAAACGCTGATTGAGGAAGCCAAATCATGGAGAATGTGCTGATTTAAAAACTCAGCTAAAAGCTGTGTTTTGTGTGATTTCAGAAAAGTGATTTTGGAGCTCATGTTAAGTTACAATATTGTCCTCTTACTTATTCTCAAAATATCCACCAGAAGGGCAATAATTGTATTTTTGCACTAGTAGTGGACACCCAATCCCCAAAACATGCAATCTCATATGACTTCCAAACAGCTGATTTGAGGAAATAGAACTGGGTCAGAAACCCCAATTCCAAAACTACATAATTGGCCAAATACACAATTTTGAAATCAACGAAACCAAACGAGGTGTTTATAATAGATGGGAAGAATCCACTCAATCTCTACTCAGTAATCGCCTATAGTCCAAGCTAAACACGTGTCGTGATCCATAAAACAAAATTGCATCACACATTCCGAGTCATCAATATTTAATTAGGGAAAATAGCGTTACCAACTTAACAAATAGCCCCTATATAATGGATTGCTCTTTTTACCCTTTCTACTTTGACCACTTTGCATTTTGGGTCCTTTCGTTTCAATTATCATTTTTTTTAACATTAAATCTGGACACATCCGCACTCTGATGGAAAGAGATATCAGAGGTAGGGGACGAAGAGTTGGTCAGGGAGATAAATTGAGGAGGTATCGTGAAAAATATCGTAAAATACCAAAGGTTTTAAAATCACACGCGCTATTCGTCAATTTCATCCTATCTAATTATACATAGTTATATTCTCAATTAGAAAACACCTTAGTAAGCTAATACATGGCTATTGGAGCTAACGGGGTATTATAAAGCGCGTCAGTTAACGTCATGAAGATGAAAGTTGAAACGGAATGACACAAAAGACAAAGTGATCGAAGTAGGAGGGGTTAAAAAGAGTGGTTCGTAGTATAAGGGTTAT
>JAVBHU010000367.1:0-23861 GCA_034768395.1 Linum lewisii | reverse complement strand
GATTTTGACGGGTTTCCTCATCTTTTTCATCTCTCTCTCTCTCTCCAAAAACCACCATTGGCGAATCAAACCCCCAAACTTCAAACCTTGATTCTGGGAGCTACGGGTGTCCAATTAAGGTTCCATTTTCTCTTGTGCGTTCCTTGCGACGAGAGGAAGAGATTACATATCTTAGATTCTGGTATTTTGGAGTAATGCGCTGTCAGTGTGGAAGGAGAAAGACTACATTTTTTGAGAAGGAGGGTCTGTTCGTTCGGGTTTTCTAGGAGTCATTTAGAGCCTCGTCTTCTTATCAGGTGAGGGTTTAGCATTCGATAGCTAGTGATGGGTAACACGAGGAGTTGAAATTCTGACCTAGATGAAATTATGGATTGCATGAAAACGAAAGAGAGTAAAATGGGATAGTCGTTATGTGATTGCTAATTGATTGATTGTTGATGATTGCCAATTGATTGATTTTTAATGTATGTTGATTGCTGAGATGCTATGTTTTTGGCTGTGGACAAGCGATTACTGATGATTATTAATGGATCAGAGTTAGTAAATGAGTGTTAGGAGGACCGAGTTGGATGATCTTGTCAATTACATATGTATTATGTTGTTGTCAGTTGTGGTTGCAGGAGTATGACCCTGCCAATGTGAGATAGTCCTATGAAAGTGGAACAGGAGGGTAACACTAGACTTGCGACATGGCTACCCCTGTACTTGCATGTGGAGGTGGCCGACAAGCTAGTAGTTACCCTTGTTATGATTATTAAATATGATGTGGAATTGTATGTGGATTGTGAAAAATGGATGAGATGTGATGATGTTGAAAGTTGACAATGTGTGACGTGGATAACGGTATGAGGAACAATGAATCATGATAAATGAAATGTGATTAGATGATTGATGTGATTAAATGAAATTATAGAACTGGAAGGAGCCTGTATTGCCCCCAAATTTCACCTCTCCTAGAACTGTGACGTGCGTCACTCCTCCTAGAACAGTGGCGTGATCTGTATAATGATGTGATTGTGTAGTTTGGCCATGAATCCTTATACTGCGGTTTAGGATGCGTCTTGGACCCTCCTTGAAGAGTGGGTGCGTCTGTGAGCCGATAGGTCTGGTACGGGATAACTCCTTATGACGCCTAATGAACTCACATAGTTAAATCATTTATGAATTATGTGTATGTTTGTTAAATTGTGAGTTGTATTATGATGTGATGTTTAACAGTATGCATGATGATGCTCTATTATATTGATGTAATTGTACATTGTGAATGTTGACCTGAGAATTGGACCTATGTGATCACCTAGACTGTTTTAGGTTAATAAACTGGTTAAGGTTGAGTCTGATTCCTTTGTTAGTGTTTTGTGCGGAGTTTGGAATTGATATTTTGGTTAGGTTTGGCGCATAGTTAAACCCATTTGGTTCACTCAGTTTCATTAGGAAACTCATCCCCCCTCTTCCCTTTCAGGTTCGTGTGGTTAGAGTGAGTGTGTTGAGGTTCAGGTGTTCGAGTTGAGTTCAGAGAAGTTGCTGGTTGGAGCAATGAGGTGAAGATTGACGATCTACTTGGAGTTAACCGTTTCTTTGATTTTATATTTTAGTTGACTTTTACCGTTTGGGTATTTTGTAATTGTTTTCAAGATTAATTTCCGATTTTTAGTATATCATTTTCTACTCGTTATTTCTTTTATTAGAGGCCTCCTTTTTGGTTTGTTAAAGTTTAAATGTCAATTTTCCACTTTATTTTGTTGATTAATCTTTCTTGTGATGCTCATTACCAGTTCAACCACGGGTTTACCTAGGCTGATTCGGGATGGGTGTTACAAATGATATTAGAGCTTGGTTAGTTGTTATTGTGTTGGTGGTTCATCTTTTCTTCTAGAGGAGTAATTAACCTCATTGGGAAAAAGAACGAAGCATCAGCACATGACCAATTTTCAAACTGTTTTAAAATGGATTGGGAGTTTTGAAAGAAAAAGTGATTTGAACTGTCTCGTGTTTTTCTTAAATGGTCAACTAAAATGTTTAAATGTCCTCCTGAAGTGAAGCGAAGTGTTTGAGTAGTTTGAGAATGGTAATAGTTAGTAGAATAGGAGGGTGGTTGGAAATGTTAGAACTCCTTTGTAGACTTTGGTGAAGGTAGGTAGATTGCTCGAGGGTGTGTAAGGTTCTAGTTGAAGGTGTTGGTTAGAGTAGTTTCATGTTTGTGTTTTGTTGTTCTTTTGGTTGTACTCTTGTGGTGAGTCATGACTTAGGGGTTTGGTTGTGCGTGTGTTTTAGGTAGGAGTTCGGGTTCGTGTGGATGAAGTGTTTTTTAGAAGGTGTGTGTTCCTAGATCTATTAAGGGGGAGTTTTGGGTAGTAATGTAGTACTTGAATTGATGTGTTTTGCTGCACTTTCTATTCTGCAGTACTGAGATGAGATGAGTTGTGATTTTGGGGATGAAATCCTTTGAAGTTATGGATACTTGTAACATCCTCGCCCAACTGGATTTTCTAAAACTTGATTTCGGTTGATCAAAATCAATGTAAAAAAGGACCATCGAAAGTTTAGTCATTCAGGGTTCAAGATGAGTTGAGTTTATAATTCCAATTTTTGGCAGTGGAAGCACGAAAATGTTTTACAGAAATATGACTGTTTTACAGAGACATGGTGTGAGAAACATGGACATGTTTCTCCCATGAGTAAAAATTCGATTTTAACGGGTTTCCTCATCTTTTTCATCTCTCTCTCTCCAAAAACCACCATTGGCGAACCAAACCTCCAAACTTCAAACCTTGATTCTGGGAGCTACGGGTGTCCAATTAAGGATCCATTTTCTCTTGTGCGTTCCTTGCGACGAGAGGAAGAGATTACATATCTTAGATTCTGGTATTTTGGAGTAATGCGCTGTCAGTGTGGAAGGAGAAAGACTATATTTTTTGAGAAGGAGGGTCTATTCGTTCGGGTTTTCTAGAAGTCGTTTAGAGCCTCGTCTTCTTATCAGGTGAGGGTTTAGCGTTCGATAGCTAGTGATGGGTAACATGAGGAGTTGTATTCTGACCTAGATGAAATTAGGGATTGCATGAAAACGAAAGAGAGTAAAATGGGATAGTCGTTATGTGATTGCTAATTGATTGATTGTTGATGATTGCCAATTGATTGATTGTTAATGTATGTTGATTGCTGAGATGCTATGTTTTTGGCTGTGGGCAAGCGATTACTGATGATTATTAATGGATCAGAGTTAGACAATGAGTGTCAGGAGGACCGAGTTGGATGATCTTGTCAATTACATATGTATTATGTTGTTGTCAGTTGTGGTTGCAGGAGTATGACCTTGCCAATGTGAGATAGTCCTATGAAAGTGGAACAGGAGGGTAAATCCTAGACTTGCGACATGGCTATCCCTGTACTTGCATGTGGAGGTGGCCGACAAGCTAGTAGTTTACCCTTGTTATGATTATTAAATATGATGTGGAATTGTATGTGGATTGTGAAAAATGGCTGAGATGTGATGATGTTGAAAGTTGACAATGTGTGATGTGGATAACGGTATGAGGAACAATGAATCATGATAAATGAAATGTGATTAGATGATTGATGTGATTAAATGAAATTATAGAACTGGAAGGAGCCTGTATTGCCCCCAAATTTTCACCTCTCCTAGAAATGGACGTGCGTCACGCCTCCTAGAACAGTGGCGTGATCTGTACAATGATGTGATTGTGTAGTTTGGCCATGAATCCTTATACTGCAGTTTAGGATGCGTCTTGGACCCTCCTTGAAGAGTGGGTGCGTCTGTGAGCCGATAGGTCTGGTACGGGATAACTCCTTATGACGCCTAATGAACTCACATAGTTAAATCATTTATGAATTATGTGTATGTTTGTTAAATTGTGAGTTGTATTATGATGTGATGTTTAACAGTATGCATGATGATGCTCTATTATATTGATGTAATTGTACATTGTGAATGTTGACCTGAGAATTGGACCTATGTGATCACCTAGACTGTTTTAGGTTAATAAACTGGTTAAGGTTGAGTCTGATTCCTTTGTTAGTGTTTTGTGCGGAGTTTGGAATTGATATTTTTGGTTAGGTTTGGCGCATAGTTAAACCCATTTGGTTCACTCAGTTTCATTAGGAAACTCATCCCCCCTCTTCCCCTTTCAGGTTCGTGTGGTTAGAGTGAGTGTGTTGAGGTTCAGGTGTTCGAGTTGAGTTCAGAGAAGTTGCTGGTTGGAGCAATGAGGTGAAGATTGACGATCTACTTGGAGTTAACCGTTTCTTTGATTTTATATTTTAGTTGACTTTTACCGTTTGGGTATTTTGTAATTGTTTTCTAGATTAATTTCCGATTTTTAGTATATCATTTTCTACTCGTTATTTCTTTTATTAGAGGCCTCTTTTTGGTTTGTTAAAGTTTAAATGTCAATTTTCCACTTTATTTTGTTGATTAATCTTTCTTGTGATGCTCATTACCAGTTCAACCATGGGTTTACCTAGGCTGATTCGGGATGGGTGTTACAAATGATATTAGAGCTTGGTTAGTTGTTTTTGTGTTGGTGGTTCATCTTTTCTTCTAGAGGAGTAATTAACCTCATTGGGAAAAAGAACGAAGCATCAGCACATGACCAATTTTCAAACTGTTTTAAAAATGGATTGGGAGTTTTGAAAGAAAAGTGATTTGAACTGTCTCGTGTTTTTCTTAAATGGTCAACTAAAATGTTTAAATGTCCTCCTGAAGTGAAGCAAAGTGTTTGAGTAGTTTGACAATGGTAATAGTTAGTAGAATAGGAGGGTGGTTGGAAATGTTAGAACTCCTTTGTAGACTTTGGTGAAGGTAGGTAGATTGCTCGAGGGTGTGTAAGGTTCTAGTTGAAGGTGTTGGTTAGAGTAGTTTCATGTTTTGTTTTGTTGTTCTTTTGGTTGTACTCTTGTGGTGAGTCATGACTTAGGGGTTTGGTTGTGCGGTGTTTTAGGTAGGAGTTCGGGTTCGTGTGGATGAAGTGTTTTTTAGAAGGTGTGTGTTCCTAGATCTATTAAGGGGGAGTTTTGGGTAGTAATGTAGTACTTGAATTGATGTGTTTTGCTGCACTTTCTATTCTGCAGTACTGAGATGAGATGAGTTGTGATTTTGGGGATGAAATCCTTTGAAGTTATGGATACTTGTAACATCCTCGCCCAACTGGATGTTCTAAAACTTGATTTCGGTTGATCAAAATCAATGTAAAAAAGGACCCATCGAAGTTTAGGTCATTCAGGGTTCAAGATGAGTTGAGTTTGTAATTCCAATTTTTGGTAGTGGAAGCACGAAAATGTTTTACAGAAATATGACGTGTTTTACAGAGACATGGTGTGAGAAACATGGACATGTTTCTTCCCATGAGTATAAAATTCGGATTTTGACGGGTTTCCTCATCTTTTTCATCTCTCTCTCTCCAAAAACCACCATTGGCGAACCAAACCTCCAAACTTCAAACCTTGATTCTGGGAGCTACGGGTGTCCAATTAAGGATCCATTTTCTCTTGTGCGTTCCTTGCGACGAGAGGAAGAGATTACATATCTTAGATTCTGGTATTTTGGAGTAATGCGCTGTCAGTGTGGAAGGAGAAAGACTACGTTTTTTGAGAAGGAGGGTCTATTCGTTCGGGTTTTCTAGAAGTCGTTTAGAGCCTCGTCTTCTTATCAGGTGAGGGTTTAGCGTTCGATAGCTAGTGTTGGGTAACATGAGGAGTTGTATTTTGACCTAGATGAAATTAGGGATTGCATAAACGAAAGAGAGTAAAATGGGATAGTCGTTATGTGATTGCTAATTGATTGATTGTTGATGATTGCCAATTGATTGATTGTTAATGTATGTTGATTGCTGAGATGCTATGTTTTTGGCTGTGGGACAAGCGATTACTGATGATTATTAATGGATCAGAGTTAGTAAATGAGTGTTAGGAGGACCGAGTTGGATGATCTTGTCAATTACATATGTATTATGCTGTTGTCAGTTGTGGTTGCAGGACTATGACCCTGCCAATGTGAGATAGTCCTATGAAAGTGGAACAGGAGGGTAACCCTAGACTTGCGACATGGCTATCCCTGCAAGCTAGTAGTTTACCCTTGTTATGATTATTAAATATGATGTGGAATTGTATGTGGATTGTGAAAAATGGATGAGATGTGATGATGTTGAAAGTTGACAATGTGTGATGTGGATAATGGTATGAGGAACAATGAATCATGATAAATGAAATGTGATTAGATGATTGATGTGATTAAATGAAATTATAGAACTGGAAGGAGCCTGTATTGCCCCCAAATTTTCCACCTCTCCTAGAAGAGTGACGTGCGTCACGCCTCCTAGAACAGTGGCGTGATCTGTATAATGATGTGATTGTGTAGTTTGGCCATGAATCCTTATAATGCGGTTTAGGATGCGTCTTGAACCCTCCTAGAAGAGTGGCTGCGTCTGTGAGCCGGCAGGGGGGTACGAGATAACTTTTGTGGCGCCTAATGAACTCACATAGTTAAATCATTTGTGAATTTGTAAGTGTTGAATTGTGAATGTGAGTTGTATTATGATGTGATGTTGAACTGTATGCATGATGATGCTCTATTAAATTGATGTAATTGTAGATTGTGAATGTTGACCTGAGAATTGGACCTATGTGATCGCCTAGACTATTTTAGGTTAATAAACTGGTTAAGGTTGGGTCTGATTCCATTGTTAGTGTTTGTGCGGAGTTTGGAATCACTCTTTTTGGTTAGGTTCGGTGCATAGTTAAACCCATTGGGTTCACTTAGTTTCATTAGGAAACTGATCCCCCTCTTCCCCTTTCATTGTTCACGTGGTTAGTGTTACACCCCAATTTTTTTTTAATCGTTCTTAGCAAAAGGGGGAAACACAAGTTCATTCGAGGTTACACTTAAGGGTTAGTTCGAGTTGGTCGTTGGTAGGATTTAATTTGGAAAGGTGAATCAAACCAATCAGACCGAGTTAACAACTAGCTGGGTAACACTGATTGATGAATGACCTGTAGACTAGTTTGGTTTAAGAACCAGATCAGCACTCAGTTGACCAAGGTTTGAATCCCAACCAAAACATTTTTTTTTTCGTCAAGCACCAAAACGACGCCGCTTTGGTCGTCTTCTTCCTTGGCCCATCAGTTCGACGACCAGCATTTTCCCGGCGACCAGAATTGCTCTGGTGACTCTTCCCAATGGCCAAGAGTCATGTTTTTAGTCTATTCGCGACAAGGAACCCCACCAGAACGTGAAGGAACACTCGGGAATTGAGATTGGAGCTTGAGTCCATCCAGAAACGGACAAAACGGATAAGGAGTTGATCCCACTCCGGCGGAAATCTCGGAACGACGACGACTTCTCCAGAGTGCCACTCACTCGTAAACCTTATCTCTTTTGGCTCTAATAGACTCCCTGAAGCCTATAAAACTCGACTCTTTCTTCGAATCAAATCATATCGCATCCTAAAGCCGTCTCTCAGTCACTCTGACGAACATCTCCGGCCACCGTTCGAGGGTTCCAGGCATCGTCGGTCTACACTGAAACCCTCTATCAGCTCGTCTCAAACTCCTAAAACTAACCCCATTCTTAGAATAAAGTTTCCATTCACCAAAATCATTTAATCCCCTCATCGGAAATTGGCAGAATCGCCGGTGCAGGAACAGGGAATAGGTAAATTACCTGTGCAGTCCCTCCTTTTTCCTTCGTTATTTCGGCCCTTGAAGTTTTTCCTCATGACAGTTTGATCCTTAACTGTCAACTTTTTGGCATTTAACCTCTTTTCAGCTTTGACAGTTTGATCAATTAAGTTGCGCAGCCGTAACTCCCTATCTTCGAGTCGACTCTTTAGGTGGGTTGGTTTAAGGGGGGTAAATTCCTTGGATTAATTAATTTCTCAATTTAGATAGCTATTTGGTTAAACTTTGTCAGTAACCAAATATTGTGGTTATTTCTGAATTAATTGTTTAATGGAACGGAATTAACGAGTGAGGTACTCGGGCCTTATTTTGGACTCGTGCATGCTTAAATTAAGGTCCTTATAATTCTCGTGGTGATTTACTGCTAACAGAGTACTAACCCATCTGAGTTGGTTTTCCCGATAGGTTAGATTATTCAGAGTACTGAGTGATGCGGATCCTCATTAAGTCCGGTTTATAAAGTTATGATGCCTAAGGTTAGAGGGACTTAAGTGGTCTGAGTGACTCCCCTACTTACCTGGAAATTAGACGAAAAGTCTTAGTTTTGTCAACAAGGTGTCGTTTCTACGAAAGTTCTATCTTTCCGGAATCGTCGATTTATACCTAATTGTGTTTGATTTGATTGTGGTTAAATCGTGATGTTATCTGATGATGTTTGGCACCTAGTGTATACAGGTGGAAAGTAAAGCCTCGCTAGCTAGTCCTCCGCCAAAAACATCGATGGATATGGGTTCCTACTGGGTGATGGGAGTTGGGTATTGTTAGCCCCAATTGATTCACAATAGATGGGTACGGATAGCCCCAACCGAATGATAAGAGTTGGGAGGAATTAGCCTCGACCGGATGATGGGAGTTGGGTATTGATAGCCCCAATCGATTCATGGTAGTCGGGAAGAATAGCGACTCTTGTGAAGTCCCTATTATAGGCTCATAAGTAAGCCTTATCGATGATGGCGTAGAGGTTAGGTAGGCGGGAAGAGGGGACGCCCTATTCGATGTTAATTGTGGTGTTATTGTTGAACTAACGGTTATATGATTTTTTCGCAGTTCGGCCATGAAATTGAGGGCCATGCCAGTTTGGTCATTTGCTCCTCTTTACTTTTAACATTCCTTTATATTTGAAAGTTAAGGACTGACCCCCGAACCGTCCACCAGGTCATTTCGTAGCTAGTTAGGAGTAAGCATGCAGAAGGAGCCTCGGAAGTCATGTCGGGAGACTCTCAGTGAGTGGTTGATGAACCCCCGGTGCCCTGGACCCGACCAGACCTACCCTTTACCCGGAGCCAAGTCAAAACCTTCAAGACAAGGGTCGCCGCCTATTTAGGAGATTGGAGTCGAGCCAAGCATGAAGAACTGGATCAGAGGTTCATCAGAGAAGGATGCACCGTGCTGACCCTTGATGACCGACAGAAACCCCATGAGGAAGACAAATGCCCGACGGACACTGCCCGGGCCCCGGCGGATGCAGCCAACCGGCCTTTGCCTCGGCTAACCCTGCTCCAAACTCAGAACCTGGCGGACAAGTTGAAGCCAGAAGATTCAGGAGGTCAAATTACTTGGGAGGAACTTCATTTGTCCGAGGAAATATTCAACCAAAAGCCAGGACCGCCCGGCATCACCAAAGCCCTAGCACCGGGTCCGGAGCCCTTGATGCCGAGCCGGTCACCAGCACTGACGGACGCCACCCCGACTGGCCGGTCACCCGGAACCTGCGATAATTACAGAATTGCCACCGCGCGGGTTCCGGGGATTTCTCAAAGCCGCGTCCGGAATCCAGCACGCGTCCGGAGGGTTTTCCTAATCCCATCCGGACACGGTCACCCGGCGTGCCCTAATCCGCCCGATTAGGGTTTTGTTCAATTTTTTGCCGGACAACTTGGTTTATTTTAATATTTTCTCCGGCCTATCTTTTAGGAATATTTTAGTCTTACCTTATTTGAGTTGGAGTCGGCTTAGGCCATCCTTGTACTATAAATATAGGCTTCGGCCTCATTGTAAGATACATTAAGTCATAATTGAAATTTTCAGAACTTTGTTCTTTCTCCTTCGAGTCTTTGCACGTTGTTGCTTAGCTTAAGGTTTGGTTTATCATCAAAGGTCATCACCCTTTGTTTGTGGCACCAATTCGACCGGATACCTTGGGATTCCTAAGTCTATACTTAGTGGATTTCAAGTAAGTCCTCCGCGGTTTCAATAGTTAGGTTCTCGTGGGGCTGATATAGTATTGGGTGTTGGAAGCCGAGCCCTTCAGTGAGGAGCGGTTCTGCATCAGCTGGTATCAGAGCACGGTTCAACTCTTGGACCAACAATCTATCCCAGTTTTCAGGTTCTTTTACTTGAATCCATATCCTTTATGCTTTCGTTGTTTTCAATTTCAGAAAAACCCTAAAAAAATATCTTCATTGTGTTTGTTCTATTCTCCTACCTTTCTTTCAAGTTTTTGAGTGAGAAAAAGCTGTGGCCGTTCATAGCAAAGAAAAAAAGAAAAGAAAAATCAAAGGTCTCAAAAAATTGACCTAGAAAAAAGAAAGCAAGGCCACGTTCACTACTAAGGTAGTAGAATAAGTTCAAGAAGAGGGGTTTTTCATAGGATAGCTACTAGATTTTGCACTACTAGCTTTCTTGGTTGAACACCCAAATTTGTTGTCTTGTCATCCCACGTCCTAACTCAAGATTCTGGCCCCTAGACGTCCGAAACCCTAGGTATAAGGTCTTGTTAGTGTCACGGGTAAACTTAGACTGCATAGCTTCGAAGAAACTTGCAACTACTTGAATTGAGATTGACTTGTTTTGAAAATTTCAAGGAAACCCTAATTTGAGTGTCTTGTTAAAAAAAAAAAAAAAAAAAAATACAAACACGAGTGGTAAAAACAAGAGTGTGTGAGGTCCTTAGAGAGAATTTGTGAGGCCTTTTGTTCAAAGACTAACCATGGCAGAAGAGAGGTTCAACACTTTTGATGCCCGGCTGACCGCCATAGCCGAGAACGTAGCCCGGATGGCCGAGCAGTTCGGCGCCGCGAATGGAGAAGGCCCCCGGCGGCCAAGGAGGCATGAACAGGAGGAAGATGATGATGTGAGCAGCTTGAAGCTCACCGTGCCTAAATTCACTGGCAAAACCAATCCCGACGACTACATTGATTGGGAGAGAGCCATGGAAGATTTCTTTGAGTGCCACAACTATTCCGAGAGGAAAAAGGTAACCCTAGCAACACTAGAGTTTACTGACTATGCTGCCTTGTGGTGGTCCCAACTCAGGAATCTGATCAGGAAGGGAGAGGAGGACCCCGTCCTTACTTGGAGGAGTCTTAAAAGAAAGATGAGGAGGAAGTTTGTGCCGAGTAGCTACAACCGAGACTTGCACACCAAGCTTCAGTCCTTGAAGCAAGGGAGCATGACGGTAGAGGACTATAATAAGGAGATGGAGATCCTGGTTGCACGGCTGGATCTGAATGAGGATGAAGATGCCAAGATAGCCCGTTTCAACCGGCGGTTGCAAAGGGAGATTCTACATCAAGTCAACATTCTCAACTTTGCTGACTATGATGACTTGATCAACGTGGCTACTAGGGTAGAGAAGGAGCTGAAGAACGGCCTTGGAAGAAGGACTACCCCGACGCCACCGATCAGTGCCCCGGTGAGAGGCGACCGAAGCGCCGGCCACACCCCATACCGGCCAAACCCTAACCGGAGCGCCGGATCGAGACCAAACCCTAACCAAGGGTCGGCATCACGGGTAAACCCTAATCTTGGTTCAAAAATTCCTACTACTAACGCCCGGCCTAGTGCCATTGTGTGTTTTAAGTGTCAAGGTAGGGGTCACATGGCAAGGGAATGCCCCAACACCCGAGCCATGGTGCTTAGAGAAGGAGAGGTCGTGACAGACGACGAGGAGGAACCAATTGCTGAAGAATTGGAAGGAGAATCGAGTGAAGGAGAAGAAGTTGAGGTTGAAGGCTTGGAAAAATTTTCAGCCTTCAGCAGTCGAGTGATCATCCCGGCACTGCCCCAGCACAGCGCCCGGCACTGCCCCGGCCCAGCGCCTAGCACTGCCCCAGTACTGTCCCGGCACTGCACCAGCACAGCGCCCGGCACTGCCCCGGCCCAGCGCCCAGCACTGCCCCAGTCCAGCGCCCAGCACTGCACCGGCTCCGCGCCCAGCACTGCCCCGGCCCTGCACCCCGCGCTGCCCCGGCACAGCACCCAGTACTCTGCCCCGACCTAGCGCCGGCCCTGCCCCGGCCTAGCATCACGACTGCCCCGGACATCCTGTCCGCGCCGGATGATGTCAATCGGCCCACCCCGGGTCTTTTGAACATTCCTTCGGCCAATCTTGACCTGAAGAAAGCTGGAGGGTCCTGTGACGACTTGCACCCGAGCGCCGGCCCCGACGACCACCCGGCGCCCCCGACGGTCATGTATCCGACGGCCACCCGCCCCCGGGTTTCAATTTTCAGCCGTCTCCCGGCGGATCCTTGGTACACAACCTAAAGAAGAAGGCTGGGAACAACGGGACAACCTGTTCCATACCAGGTGTGTGATTTTAAATAAAGTTTGCAATTTGGTTATTGACGGTGGAAGTTGTACAAATGCAGTGAGTTGGGAGCTCGTCAAGGGTTTAGGAATTGCTACTCACCCACATCCTAAGCCCTACCGACTGCATTGGCTAAGTAATACTAAAGAGTTGAAGGTCGTTAAACAAGCACACATCCCTTTTAGCATTGGAAGATACAAGGACGTGGTGCTCTGTGATGTCGTCCCCATGGAGGCTGCCCATGTCTTACTTGGAAGACCGTGGCAATTTGACAGGTACTCCCAACATGATGGGAGGACTAACAAATATCAACTTCTACATGGTGACACCACGTTCAAACTGAAGCCACTATCACCTACCGAGATACTCAAGGATCAAATAGAGAGAAAGGTGAGCCGAGAGAAAAAAGAGAAAGAGCTCAAGAAAAGAGAGACGAGAGAAGAAAAGAGTGAACCCCCAAAAGAAAAAGGTGCAAAAACAGAATCAAGTTCAAAAACAGAATTTCATGATCCTAAGGATCAAAGAGCTCAAAAGAGAGAGGGTGAGCGGAGAGAAAACCTGTTAGCTACACCTAGTGAGATCAAACAAACCCTAGTCTCTAGGAAATCCCTCGTGGTCATTCTTTACAAAGAATGTTTGATCTCTAACCCTAACACTTCTCTCCCTAGTGTTGTGTCTTCACTTTTGCAGGATTTCAAAGATGTTTTTCCCAAAGACATCCCAAGTGGACTACCCCCAATCCGAGGCATTGAGCATCAAATTGACCTTGTACCGGGAGCAACACTCCCTAACAAAGCTGCCTATCGAACCAACCCAGAGGAAACAAAAGAAATCCAACAGCAAATTGAAGACTTGATGGACAAGGGATATGTAAGGGAAAGCATGAGTCCTTGTGCTGTTCCTGTCATTCTTGTGCCTAAAAAGGAAGGAACTTGGAGGATGTGTGTCGACTGCCGAGCCATCAATAACATCACAGTTAAGTACCGACACCCCATCCCTAGGTTAGATGATATGCTTGATGAATTGCATGGTTCAACAATCTTTTCTAAAATAGATTTGAGATCAGGCTATCACCAAATCCGAATGAAGGAAGGTGATGAATGGAAAACTGCTTTTAAAACTAAACTAGGATTGTATGAGTGGATGGTTATGCCCTTTGGATTAACTAATGCACCTAGTACCTTCATGAGGTTAATGAATCAAGTCCTTAGGCCTTTCATAGGAAAATTTGTAGTAGTCTATTTTGATGACATCCTAATCTACTCAAAAACCCTAGAAGATCACCTAGGTCACTTGAAATCTGTCCTCGAAACCCTAAGACAAGAACAACTCTATGCAAATATGGAAAAGTGCACTTTTTGCACCGATCATCTTGTGTTTCTTGGTTTTGTTGTTAGCTCTACAGGAATTAGAGTTGATGAAGACAAGATCGAAGCAATCAAGTCATGGCCAACCCCAAAGAACATCACGGATGTCCGAAGCTTCCATGGACTTGCAAGCTTTTATAGAAGATTTGTGAGGGACTTTAGCACCATAGCTGCCCCTCTCACGGCTGTCATCAAAAAGAATGTTCCTTTCCAATGGGGAGCACCTCAAGAGGCTGCCTTTGAAAGCCTCAAGAAGAAACTCACCGAAGCCCCCTTACTTAAGCTACCCGATTTCTCAAAACCTTTTGAAATCGAGTGTGATGCTTCGGGAGTAGGAATTGGAGTCGTGTTGATGCAAGAAGGAAGACCTATCGCCTATTTCAGTGAAAAATTGAGTGGTGCCACCCTCAATTACCCCACCTACGACCAAGAGTTGTATGCCCTAGTCCGAGCCTTGAAGACGTGGCAACATTATTTGTGGCCCAAGGAGTTCATAATCCCACCGATCATGAATCTCTCAAATACCTAAAGGCTCAACACAAGTTGAACAAAAGACATGCAAGGTGGGTGGAGTTCATTGAATCTTTTCCTTACATCATCCACTACAAGCAAGGTAAGGAGAATGTGGTAGCCGATGCCCTTTCTCGGAGGTATGCCCTAATCACTACTTTAAGTTCCAAGTTTCTTGGTTTTGAGCATATCAAAGATTTGTATGTGACTGACCCCGATTTTAAAGACATCTTTGAGTCTTGCTCACATGTAGGGCTTGAGGATTACTATAGGCAGAATGGGTACCTGTTCAAGGGACCTAAGCTTTGCTACCCGAGCCATTCAAGCCGAACCTTAGTCATAAGAGAAGCACATGGAGGAGGTCTCATGGGTCACTTTGGAGTTGCCAAAACCCTAGCTTGCCTTAAAGAGCACTTCTACTGGCCTAGGATGCGGAAAGAAGTAGAGAAGATCATCAGCCAATGTGCCAAATGCCAACGAGCTAAGTCCCACCTTCAACCCTTTGGTTTATACACTCCTTTGCCTATCCCCGAACACCCTTGGGTAGACCTATCTATGGATTTTGTTCTAGGATTACCTAAGTCTAGGAAAGGCAAAGATTCCATTTTTGTGGTGGTAGATAGGTTTTCAAAAATGGCTCATTTCATTGCATGCCACAAGGTTGATGATGCATCCCACATAGCTGACTTATTCTTTGGAGAGATAGTTAGACTCCATGGCGTCCCTAAGACCATAGTTTCTGACCGAGACTCCAAATTCCTAAGCTACTTTTGGAAAACTTTGTGGGCTAAACTAGGAACCAAACTTATGTTTTCCACTACCTGCCACCCTCAAACAGATGGCCAAACCGAGGTTGTCAACCGTTCTCTTTCCCAAATGCTTCGAGCCATCATTAAGTCCAACCTTAGGACTTGGGAGGACTGTTTACCCCATGTAGAGTTTGCCTACAACCGATCGGTCCACTCCGCCACCCAATACTCCCCCTTTGAATTGGTCTATGGTTTTAACCCCCTAACCCCATTGGATTTATCACCATTGCCTATACATGAGTTTTTGGATGCAGATGGACACACCAAAGCTGAATATGTACGGAAGCTTCATGAAAAGGCTAGAGCCAACATTGAAAAGAGAACGGCTCAATACCTAAGAAATGCCAACCGAGGGAGAAAAGAGAAGATCTTCCAACCCGGCGACCAAGTGTGGATTCACTTCAGAAAGGATAGGTTTCCTGAACAAAGAAGATCCAAGCTGCTACCAAGAGGAGATGGACCCTACACTGTCCTTGAAAGAATAAACAACAATGCTTATGTTTTAGATTTGCCTAACACCTATGGTGTGAGTGCTACTTTTAATGTTGCTGACTTAACTCCTTTCTATGATGATGATTTTGTAGAGACAGATTCGAGGACGAATCCTTCTCAAGAAGAGGGGAATGATGAACCCCCGGTGCCCTGGACCCGACCAGACCTACCCTTTACCCGGAGCCAAGTCAAAACCTTCAAGACAAGGGTCGCCGCCTATTTAGGAGATTGGAGTCGAGCCAAGCATGAAGAACTGGATCAGAGGTTCATCAGAGAAGGATGCACCGTGCTGACCCTTGATGACCGACAGAAACCCCATGAGGAAGACAAATGCCCGACGGACACTGCCCGGGCCCCGGCGGATGCAGCCAACCGCCTTTGCCTCGGCTAACCCTGCTCCAAACTCAGAACCTGGCGGACAAGTTGAAGCCAGAAGATTCAGGAGGTCAAATTACTTGGGAGGAACTTCATTTGTCCGAGGAAATATTCAACCAAAAGCCAGGACCCGCCCGGCATCACCAAAGCCCTAGCACCGGGTCCGGAGCCCTTGATGCCGAGCCGGTCACCAGCACTGACGGACGCCACCCGACTGGCCGGTCACCCGGAACCTGCGATAATTACAGAATTGCCACCGCGCGGGTTCCGGGGATTTCTCAAAGCCGCGTCCGGAATCCAGCACGCGTCCGAGAGGGTTTTCCTAATCCCATCCGGACACGGTCACACCCGGCGTGCCCTAATCCGCCCGGATTAGGGTTTTGTTCAATTTTTGCCGACAACTTGGTTTATTTTAATATTTTCTCCGGCCTATCTTTTAGGAATATTTTAGTCTTACCTTATTTGAGTTGGAGTCGGCTTAGGCCATCCTTGTACTATAAATATAGGCTTCGGCCTCATTGTAAATACATTAAGTCATAATTGAAATTTTCAGAACTTTGTTCTTTCTCCTTCGAGTCTTTGCACGTTGTTGCTTAGCTTAAGGTTTGGTTTATCATCAAAGGTCATCACCCTTTGTTTGTGGCACCAATTCGACCGGATACCTTGGGATTCCTAAGTCTATACTTAGTGGATTTCAAGTAAGTCCTCCGCGGTTTCAATAGTTAGGTTCTCGTGGGGCTGATATAGTATTGGGTGTTGGAAGCCGAGCCCTTCAGTGAGGAGCGGTTCTGCATCAGTGGTCAAGGATGTTGGTCGAGTGTTTCTATTATCTGGAGTGTGATTTGAAACTGTGTGCTTGATTTTTTAATTACTACAACTCATGTGTTGGTTTTGCCCATGCTTTGGGGCCCGCTTTGCGTTTCTGCCTTTGAATGTTTTGTCAACGACTTTGGTATTGTGTTTTCTTCTACTTTAAGCAATAAAGGTTATTTTGGAAGGTTTTAAAGTTTGGGACGTTACAGTTAGAGTGAGTGTGTTCAGGTTCAGGTGTTGCGGTCGAGTTCAGAGAAACTGTTGGTTGGAGCAATGAGGTGAAGATTGGCGATCTACTTGGTGTTAACTGTTTCTTTCATTTAAGTTGACTTTACCGTTTGGAAATTTTGTAATTCGTTTTCAGTATTGATTTCCAATTTTTAGTGTATCGGTTTGTACTACTCGGATTTTCATTTATTAGAGGCGTCCTTTTTGGTTTGTTAATATTTCTAGTGACGCTCATTACCGGTTCAACCACGGGTTTACCCGGGCTGATTCAGGATGGGTGTTACACCGTCATGGACAACGGTACAGAAATCGAGCCAGACCCGGACACGAACACTATCTTATATGATCAGGCCACACCCAAGACTGGAGAAAATATGATCGAAGGCTAGAAGACCAAGGAGAATTCAAGGCTGGGCCAAGCGACCGAGAAACTGGGCCAGCCTGGGACACAATCGAGCCACGAGACCTGGAATCCACGACACAGATGGAATCCCCCGCGGACACGTCACGGACCTCGAATCCGGGCCAGATATGGATTCCGCGACACGGACAGATTCCCAGGGAGACCGAGAACCTCAGACTCCAAATCCGCTACGGACTAGGAATGTCGGGGCACCACCAGAATTTCCCGGGTTAGGTTTTTTAGCCTATTTTAGCAGTTTTTTATTTTAGCTCGGATTATTTTTCTTTTTTAGATAGGATTCAGATATTTTTAATATTCTTAGAATTAGAGTATTACATGGACACAAAGAAGCCTTATGGCCGCCCCTGATCCTACAAATAGGACCCCTTGTACTTCGAATTAGACAGACTTTGAATAATATTAATTTCAGAACTTATGTTCTTGCTTCCTTCAAAACTTTTACTCGTTGTTATTAGCTTTAGGCATGGTTTATCAAGGCTAAGGTTATCACCCTTGCCTGTGCACTTTCGATTTGATACTTAGGGTTCCTAGATCCTTTATAGCTAGTGGGTCCAAGTCCTTTCCATCTAATGTTTCCAAAGAATGTACTCGGTTGTTCAAGCACCAACATATTGGTATAGGGTCGCTGCCCACAGTCCTAGACAGTTCAAATCATGATGGCTCTTTCTCTTGAGAACTTTATCTCAAATAGCCTGGGTTATACTTTAGGGAGGAGGAGCCTCATCATTTTCGCCATCTATTCCTTCTGCTTCTACAAGGCAACAATTTGAGCCGTTAGTGTCTAGTTTGAGTTCGGCATCTATGAGGTTGTTACTCCGGGTGCGGGGGGGCGGCGAGTGTTTTCTCTGTGGCGACGTGAACATTAGCTGCTTCATCGTCAAGCGACGTCTTCTTTCCGTCGCGGTAGACTCGTCATCATCGTTGTCATCATTGTTCCAATCTCGAACGTGTGATGCGTTGAGATCGGGGGCAAGTGGCGGGTTTGAGAATGGTGTTTGCATGTTGGGATTGGGTTATTACCTCAACTTCGTCTCCTTTGGTGGCAGTGTTTGTGACCTTCAGTGCTTGTATAGTGTTCATGTTTCGTGTGAAACACTACCCCTATCTGGCGCGCCAATTGTTCCTTCCCATGGAGTCTGTGTTGGTTAAATGAGTTGGTTCGAGTGGAGGATCGATGGTCAGATGCGTCTGACTCCCTTGCGCCGGGTGTGTACCTTGCATAGCATGAGACAAATGAATAGTAAAAGGATGATATAGTAGGGGTAAGCTTGTATAACAGATGGTATGGGAGACAAAGAAGTATCAGGGTGTGCCCGTAAGCGTTTGGAAGTTCCTTGGGCGTACGACCAAGGAGTGAACGAGGGGTTTTGGAATTTTATTAGCACATTATTCGTTGCTATGTACCGTCAGTGACAAAACGCATGAAATGTCCAAAATAGACAAATATGACCTTCAGCCTTACCCATGAAATATGAAAGTAATTTGGTCATTCATAAAAAAATGTCCAAGTAAGTTAGAATGCAATTTGATTACTTTTCTTTTCCTATTTTACAAATGGTGGGTGATTAATATGAATAGGATATAATGCTTTGTTCACATTATTAGGAATTCCATGCACAACGGGGAACAACTTCTTGTTGTTAATAACCATATGTTTAATTATCACCAAACCAAGTAAACGACAAAATGAAAACATTGGAACATTTTCTTGGTAAAAAGTCAATGTTTGATTAGTAGTAATTCAAAGGAAAGAGATGGGAAAGCGTGGACAACTGAGGAGAAATGGTCAATGGTATACTATCCATTTAGTAAAAGAGCTAAAGATTGACGTTAATCACGGCGGCTTTATTGAAATCATTAGTAGCTTCTCTTCCATGCACGTGAATTTTGACTCCCTTTTTATTACCGATATAATTTAATCTAATATTTCACTTTTCTTTCTGGACAAAATTATTTTATTGTTTGGGTTGATAAAAGGTATTAATTTAGCATCTTTAAATTATGAAAATATAAGACCAGTTTTGTTTTATAGATCATGAACAACCTAACAGATAAAAATAAAAAGAAAAAAGAAAGGGGGAGAGGAGGTGTTTGGGGTAGGGAAAGGGGTGGGGAAGTGACTGTGAACTCGATCAGTTGAAACCTTAAAAAAGTTACATTCACGGGAGTTACAGAGAAAAATCTTGATAGGGGATCTAAATCCGAAACTTTGGAGTCACCGAGCTTGTTCACATATAAACTTAAATCGAGCAATGGCTTATCCTCGAATCGAGGATAGCTATTATTATGCCCTAATCAGCGAGAATGAGCCCTTATTGGCGAGCCGTAATTAGTGAGAATGAGCCATTATTGGCGAGATTATGCCCTTAATTGGCGAGTTTGTTTCCCAAATGGCAAGAGAATGTTTGTACTCAGCTGTTATAATCTCCTTACTGTGTGAAAAAAACAAAATAATTAGTTGGATCCAAATAAACAGGAAATAAAATTAAATAAGACCACTTTTGTTTACACACACAAATATTTTAGCACCACACTAAAAAAATACAAGAAATTAAATGACAGTATTAGGTCATTAATTACCTTAAAAATAAAAACATAAGTTTAGCCCATGACATCATGTTTTTCCGCCCAATCTCCCATTCATTCATTGCTCTTCGTCCTTCACACCTCACACTTCGACTCATTGTCATATATGTTCATTTTGTCCAGTATAGTATTTTGGCCATAACTCTTTGATCTGAACTCCCATTGATGCAAGGTCGGTGGCGATGGAAATATAATTTCCTTATCTTTTTGTACATATGTAGTGGCTAACACAGTTCGACCAAACCATTAGAAAATGACATCTCCAAGATGATGGAGAAAATAACACTGCATATTTATGGAGGTTTATATGACTTTATTAAGCCCTAATCTTAACTATTAATTTAAAAGGATTAAATGAGGTTTTGGCCTAACATATCCTCCTCATGGTACCTCATCATCAAGACGGAAGACTCCTCACCATGGGGTATCATTGACCGTCCACATCAGTTTGGTATCAAATCTTCGGTTCAACTCTTGGACTCGTATCTTGTTCTTTTAGTTTTTATAGAAAATTTTAAAAAAAAACCTAAATAGTTTCAACCCTAAAACACGAGTGCTTGTGAGATTAGTTCTCATTTAGATTGAGAGAGTTATGAGGCCTTGTTCGTGTGTATCTTGTTCATTAATATGGCTGACGACAGGATTGGACAGAGTTGAGGCGACGATGGCCACCATGATGCAAAACCTACCGCCATGACCGCAAGATTAGAAAGAATACCGCAGGTCAATGGAGCTGGTCTGAATGGAGAAACATCATAATGCCCTAGAGGAATATTCAGGAGATCGATGATGATGCGAGCAACCTCAAGCTCTTCGTCCTAAGTTTGCTGGCAAGGCGAATGCTGATGAGTACATTGATTGGGAGAGGTGTAACACACGACCTGAATCAACCCGATGAAACCCATGGTTGAACCGATCTCGAGTATTACTAAGTAAAAACCAACATTAATAACAAGTAAAACCAAGCTTTAAGTAAAAGTCAACATGAAGGCCTCCATAAATCCGTGAAAATCGTAAAACTATGCATAATCCCATCTCGACAAGAAATACATAAATCCATAGAAAACCCCCCAAAATGTCCAAGGTCAACTGAAATAAAGAGAAAGTCAACTCCGAGTAGGCTCCAGTCTTCACCTCATAAGCTTCAGTCCAGAACTTCTCGAAATCCACCCTCAACTCTAAACGCTGACACCACCCTCACTAGCCACAAGATCCTGAAAGGGAGAAGGGATCAATTTCCTATTGAAATTGAGTGATCCCATTGGCCTACCTACACGTTGTCCTAAACCAATAGAGCAGTCCCAAACCCGCACAAGACATCAACAATGGGACCTAACTTGAACCCTTCCATATTTTAGTATCCTAAAGCAGTCTAGGTGATCACATAGGTCAGTTCTTCATTCTCATTCAACAACCAAATCAACACTCACTCACAATCACACAATCACAACGAGATCATAATCACCCATCAAGACCACTACATCACACATATGCACATACACCACACATTATTATACCAGGTGATTATTAGGCGCCAAGGAGTTATCCACATCAACCACCCGGCCGGCCGACGCACTTCCCTACCGCATGGGAATTCCTCGCTCTCCCCCCTAACCGCATGGGGAAAGCGTTATCATCATCATCATAATCTCTCATCGAGTAACCATCAACAACCCTTGACACCCATGTCAAGGGGATCCACCCCAGTGGATCAGACTCAATTGTTCAACATCTCGGGTGGGGAAGTGTGGGCTCCTTCCGTTCTACTTTCACATGCAATTCACAACTCATGCTATCTCATCACAATACATCCAACCACGTCATTACAACACACATGATTCCACATTCAAAACACAATTCACCGTCCATTTCTGCCACTCCTAATTCATCCACAATCTCTTTATCAATCAACACAACACACAAAGGGTGATCGGCTAGCTCACCGGCCACCCCCACCTGCAAGTACAGGGGAAGCCATGTCATGAGTCTAGGGAACCACTCACCTGTTCTTCTGATTCAGAACGACCCCACATTGGCAGGGCCATTCTCCTGCAACCACAAACTGACAATTCATAACACCATAGCAATTGCACCCATTCCCCAAATCATCCTAACTCTCATTTCTAAGTTAATACGTTACACAATTCATTTCAGTCCACCCCCAATCCCACATCACAACAATCAACAACGACAACAACCACAACAATCATCAATAGCAATCAAGCACATTCACAGTACAGTTTACCCCTTTTACTCTCATCATTTCCCATGCATCACCTAGATTCATCTAAGTCAAAATTAGAACTCCTCACGCTGTCCCAAGCTAACCTACACAACGCTAAGCCCTCACCTGGAATAGAAGACGAGGCTCTAACCATCTTCTAGTTCCTCAGAATCCAAGTTTCCCCAACTCCAAACTCGTAGCCTAACCTTCCTCACTGATCGAGACCTACACCACGAAACCAGAAATCAAAGTTTAGTGACCTATTCTCCTCACCTCTATGAACTCATAGCAACAAACAAACTCAATTCTGACCTCTACAGCTTCCGGAATCACCCCTCTGAAGATTGCTCGAAAGTAGTTCGTCAATGGCTTTTCAGGGAGAACAAAGGAATGAGAAGTTATTAATTTCCGTGAAAAATCCATCCTTTTATGTTAGGTCATGATACATGGCGTGTATCATGAACACGCGTGTATCTACAACACACGGCCGTATATTAATTTCTGCCACTTTTCGACGGGATTCTGACGTTAAGGTACACGGTCGTGTATCATGCATACACGGCGTGTATTGTGATACACGACATGTATCACACTACACGGCTGTGTACTCTACACCGCACCGTTTCCCCCTTTGTTAAACTTCAAACCAGCTCATACACGAACGTCCCAACCTCAAAGGGGACCCTAGGGTACTGATTGCAGAGCTCTAGTCAAACCGAACTTGAGTTCCAAACCGTCTGGTTGGGCGGGATGTTACAAGTCTCCAAAACTTTCAAGGATTTCATCCCCAAAATCATTCCCAACTCATCCAGCAACGTTATACTGAAAACACAACAAAATTGCAGCAATTCAAACATCATAATTGACTCCCGAAATTCCTAACGACAACCCTACAGCCCTACTCCCGAAACTACTCCAACACATTCTACACCAACTCTCAACACCCCACTACTGGCCACACCTAGACAACTTAGAACCAACACCGAAACAAGTAACAATCAGAAAGCTTTAAGGAGAGCAATACCTGAAGCATAAGCTTCCACCAACTCCGGATACCGTCTCTTCATACTCTCCTCGGTCTCCCAAGTAGCCGACTCACTCTCGTGGTTCCTCCATACCACCTTGAGCTGTGGAATCTGCTTGTTCCTCAAAACTCGAACATTCCATATCTACTATCACTACCGGCTTCTCCTCATAAGTCAAGTCTTGCTCAACTTCCACCTCCTCCGGTTGAATTACATGTGAGGGATCCCCATGATACCGCTTAAGCATGCTCACATGGAACACATTGTGTATCCTCTCTAGTTCACTTGGCAAACCAACACATAAGCAACCGGACCTGACTTTGTTAAGATCTCATAAGGACCTATATACCGAGGAGCCAACTTTCCCTTCCTACCAAAACGCATCAGCCCCTTCCATGGCAACACCTTAAAAAATACTTTCTCTCCAACATCTAAACTTAGCTCCCTAGCTCGACCATCAGCATAGACTTTTGCCTATCTTGAGCCGCTCTCAACTTATCCTTAATAACCTTAACAACGATCAACCATCTCTTGAACCACTTGGGGACCCACACACTCTAGGACCTTCCTCATCCCAACACAATGGGTCCTACACTTCCTCCCATACAAGGCTTCAAATGGTGCAAACTTCAAACTACTATGATAGAGTTGTTATATGCAAACTCGACCAATGGTAGTGGTGAACCTGTCGTTGACGATTCACGCAAATAAACTAACAAAGCTACAAAAGCTAGGGTAGATCGTATTCCACGGCCTTCTTAATTGGCTACTTCAAAACTGGCAAA
>JAVBHU010000366.1:0-23897 GCA_034768395.1 Linum lewisii | reverse complement strand
GGGGTTTGTGAAAAATGAAAAAAATAAAAACATTTTTTTCCCTGGGGGTGATAAGGATTTTCAGTCGGCACCTTTAAACTTCTAATTTTTCCCCAACCCACCATTTTCGCATCCCCCCTGTTCTAAAAACGATCTTGGAAAGGCCACCCATGGGGAACGGCTTGTGACACCCTTTACGACCACTCCTAGGGCTCCTGCTTTACTGGATTCACTCAACCGGGGAAATTGAACCCTTCTTCCAACTAAGATCGGGTTTTGGGAATTAAGTTCCACCCGGGATGCGAAAACCTTATCCCCTTGAAACACTTTGTTCCCCCAGGGTTTTTGGGGGATGGGGAAAAAGTTGACGATCCTCACCCTTCCCCCGCCTCACCCGTCCTTCAGGGTTTCCCAAACTCCCTGAAATTTTTAAACGAGATTGGGCTTTTCCCGCAATCCCGCCCCACGGAACGGACTGGACAGCATTCACCTTGCCTTTCCCCTTTAGGCACCCTTCTTTCAAAGGGAATTTTCCGCTTTAAAAACCCGGCCAATAGATTTCTTCAGATTTTCTCGTTTAAACCCTCCCTCCTTTGGGGTATTTTCTTTGAGTTTTCTTTTTTCCGAATGGGGCTCTTCACTTTTCCTTTTCCGCTTAAGCCAGGGGGTTGCCGGGTGAATCGCCACCCATTTCCACGTTACGAAAATAGGATTGGTATCTAATCATTGCTCGTTTTCCTCTTCGGTTCATCTCCCAAAGGTGCTTTGTTTAGGTTTTTCTTCTCAAGATAACCCTTTAACCAAATTCCCCCCCGACCCTCCGAAAACCCGTTGGCCCATTCCCGGTTTTGGGTTAACCTCGGTTTGCCCTAAATTAAAACCATAAAGACGCTTTTTTTTCGAAAATTTAATTTTTAAGGAATAGATCCCATTCGGAAGACCCTGTAAACGAACCGGGAGATGAAAAAGTTCCGATTCTTTTCCCCAAGTTTCGTCAGTTTTTTCTCCGGGAAATGAATTAACGACCGGGGGGTTCTACCTTCACCAACGATTGGCCTCGGGTTTGGACCCATTGCGAAAATTCCTTCAGGGGTTTTTTTTGCCTCTTGGCGAGGATTTGCTTGTCTGTCCCGGTGGGTATACTCGATTTCTTCATTACCCTCAAAATTTTATATTAAATTATAAGATTAGTATCAGCCCGACCCCTTTTGGGGGAAACCCTTTGGCGAAAAAAATTCCTTTTTGGGTCTCAGCCTCCCTAACCTGGTTACGTGTTACCTCCGGGGCATTTCAAATGGGTTTTCCACCAGACGGGGCCGGATATACTTCCTATTTTTATTTTTTAAGAATCCGAGGGGTTCTTCTCTTACCCAGGATAAATTTCCCTGAGCAAAGAATCTTCTTATGAACCCTTTTTTGTAGGACAAAAGCTTTTTTGAATGTCTTTTCAGAATCCAGTTCTTTTCCGATACATAAATTTTTTTTCCCATCAAAAAGCTTTCCCCTCCCACAATTCCCTCCCCCTACGTTTTTGATTTAGCCTTTTCCCTTCGTTGAACCCTATTTTAATTAACCCCTTTAACCCCAAAACCCTTGACCAAAAATTTTATTTATTTAATTTTAACACGAATATAACCATTTTGGATGGGGCTTGCTCCTCTGATACCGGGATCTTGTCATGAGTTGGATATCTTTTTCCCCAAGATCGTAAGCTTTCCCGGGAAAAGAAAGAAAGACCGCTTTGCTTCTATTACCGCTTGCATTGTCCGTCAGGTTTCGATTGGGGAAAACAAGTCACCTCTTAATACCGATTCTGGGCCCGTGTTGGTCCCAGTGTGCTGATAAACCTTACCACAGTAAATTTTGGCCTCAGCAGGAGTATTAAGCTTTCCGTCAGGAATCTTATTTTCCCTACCCTTTTGGGGGAAATTTTGGATAAATTTTTTTTGGGTTCCAGTCCCTTTTAGGAGCCGTTTATGTTGTTCCTAAAAGAAAGGTTTTCATTGGCGTTCTCAAGGGTCGGGAACCACTGGAAACTTTAAAATGGAGGTTAACCATTTCGAAAGGGATTCATCCAAGCAAGGTTAAACCTTCCATAGATTCTTTATTCTTTTTTTTGAATTCCGTTCGGTCCAAACCCTGATTGGAAATGCTTTTTCAAAACCCAGATCTTCCTTCAGATACTTTTTTTTATAGATCCACTATATTTTTAAACCAGGTTTTCTAAATTCGTATTCATCTATTTCCAAAATTACAAGAATCCATTTCCATTCTTTTCATACTAGTAATA
Organism: Linum lewisii; assembly: GCA_034768395.1. Taxonomy (NCBI): domain Eukaryota; kingdom Viridiplantae; phylum Streptophyta; class Magnoliopsida; order Malpighiales; family Linaceae; genus Linum; species Linum lewisii. Next base: position 21,628 of record JAVBHU010000366.1, on the reverse strand, counting down.
GAAGGGGCCTCTTCAAACAAGGCCCGAGTTTGGAATACAAGGAAAATCAGTTTTTTGGGTTTTTTCAGGGGAAAAAGGGGTTCCACCATAAGGGCACTTGCCCGTGGAGTATCCCTTCCCTGCCCTAAAAACGTAAAATTTAGATTGATTTCCGTCGGTTCGAGAAACTCGCTCTATTTGCTTGAAAGGTTTTTCAATAATTAGGATACTAAAAATGGGAAAATAGGATTCAATGCACAGTTATCGAAATAAGAATTCCAAATTCAGTTTTTGCCTCTTTCAAAAAGCTTTCCGACTAAATAAGCGGGTTTTCTGAAGAGATTGCCTGGCTAGCATGCTTTTCATACGTTCAATGAAGACCCGCCCCGGGTATCTAAAAAAGAAATAAGGCTAACCGGAAAAGGGTCAAACCTGTATCTGTGCCAAGACAAATTCGAAAGCGGAGGAATCCCTAAGGGTCCTTTTCCATTGGGGGTTTATGTTCCCGACCCGTCGGCCGAAAAGGGACACCCCTTTTTTCTAGGAACACCAAGATTCCTCGGGGCAAAAGGAAATTTTCTCCACCACCAAAATGCCCTTTTATATTCCTGGGTTAATCTTTTCCGAGAAAGAAATAGGGGGAAATAAATGTAACCTCCGGGGGGAATAAATTCCAAGGGTAAAAAAAAAAAAAAAAACTTGCCCCCTCTTTTTTTCCACCCCCGAGGGGGAAATAAATAAAAAATTTCCTTTTTTTAGGGTAATTAGTCGAAACGAGACTTCCAACTAAGGTGAACTCTACCTAAGGTTCCCCCTTCTTTTCCATCGTTTGGGGAAGGGAAGGGAAAAAATCCTAAGTCTAGGTTGGAAATCAAATCACTTGTTTAACCCTTTTTCCCAACTATTACCGATACTCCCCTGGGAAAGGATAAAGCCCGTCTTCTGAAGTAGAATTGATAAATTCGAGTAGAAATGGTTACATAAAAGTTATTTTGATCGTAAATAAGGGGTTTCATGAAGAAGACTTCCTTCAAGCATTTCTTTTAGGGTCAAGGAAAGCGACTTGGAATCTAAAAAATAAAAATTAAGACTTAAAGGATAAAACGGATCAACCATGATTCAGTGAAGATTTCATCTCGGGGAACGGAGTAACATCCCCCTTTTTGGGGGGGCTTTTTCCTCAAAGTTCTTAGTTCAGCCCCGGGGAACCCCCAAAAGGGAATCCCTTTTTTGAACTAAGTTGTATTTAAGCCAAAAGGATAATGGTATTTCCAGGTATCACCCACTACTTAAACACACTTTCAGAATGGGAATAAAAGAAAAACAGTGACACCGGGACAAGGCTTTGAGCTTTAATCCTTTCCCGGAGAAGAAAAACTTTGGGGATGATCATCGGTCACAGAGGGCCCAATACATTGCAGGGACCCGGGATTTTGAAAGGTGACCCCTTTTCCCGCAAACCACCTCCCCCTAAAGGCCGGAAACTAACTAGAGTAAGAGGGGGAAATTTGGTGGAAAAGAAATGTTTTTTTAACCCCGGGCCCACACGGCAACGCAATCGTGGGATAATAGAAAACCCGTAACAAAAAGGGTTAACCAGAGTCCCCCCAAACTAAACTGGGCCGAAGCCATGGGCTCAAAGGACACCGGTGCATGCCGGTAAGCTACTAACCGTCCCCTTTGGGATAATTCGGAAACCGGGATTGCGGGGGAGGAAGTAATTGGTTTAATTAGAAAGGAAGAAATTACTCTAGGGTTCACCGCGTTCCTTGAAGGGAGGGGGGGAACGAGACACATGTGATGGTTCGAAAATCTCTGTTTGGTTTGTCCCGCCAATGAGAAATGGCCGTTTAGGTTCAACCTTGGTTGGAATGACGGAAGGGGAATAAAAAGAAGGTAGAGCCCCCGTTCAAAGGAAAATCCCAACTAAAAAACGTTCTAAAGGGGGCAAAGGGTGGATGGGAAAAAGTTCTTCAAAAAGATCGTGTTTGGGACCTGCAATTTTGTAAAAGGAATTTCCCTTAAGAAAAACCCCAAAAGGGAAAGGGCTTAATTAAACCCGGCTGACCAGCCCGTACATCTCCTTGGGGAGGTTTTTAACGGGGAAAAGACCCAAGGCCTGGGTGCGGAGAATGAACGAGAGAGTTGAGGTAAAATTATGTCCGTTGGGTAGTTCGAGGGTATTTTCACTTTTCCAAAAATTTCCCCCCAAAAAAAAAAAAGTCTTTTTTTTTTTGGTTTCCTTCATCCGGGTTTTTTAACCCGAAACGTGGAATTAGTATCCGTCAACAAATGGATCGAAAGATCTGGACAACAAAGCCCACGAAGCCAGACTCTTCGAAAGATCAATCCGAAGAGTGAAACCGAGGGATAAGCTACAAAACCCGCCCAATTGGACCCAAATTGGATTCCTTGGAGGTTCGGGGGGTTTGGATGAAAACCCCCGTGAGGAGGTACCAGTTAATCCGCTGCCTAGGGGGGGAACGAAAGAAAAAAACCCGGGGACAAAAGGGATTTTTGGTTAATTCAATCAAACGGAACCTTCCAAAGGAAATGCCCAATTCTCTGGAAAAATGCTTAAGGAAGAGGGAAAGGGGGAAAAAAAAAGGGTGAGCCCGTTCGAAAGGGGGGAAACCCCCAAACAAAAAATTTTGTTCAGAAGGGGGCCTTTGTTTAAATGAGAAGACTGCCTATAAGCCGGAGGAAAGAGATTTTGGGTAAAAGATCTTCCCCTTTGGGGCCAAAAAGGAAACCCCAAAAGGGCCAAAACGGATGATTATCCAACCTTCCTCTTCGGGACGGGAACTCTGAAGGGAAAAAGCAAAGCCGGTGCCTGGGGAATTGAACGGGCTTGAAAACTCATATGGTTGGAGTGCCCAAGTGTTACCTACGTCAATTTCCAACCGGCTTCAAACCAAATGCCTACGAAGGTGGCTGGGATACGTTTCCTCGGGAGGTAATCCTGGTATTTTTCCCTTTGGTTTCCCAAATTTGAACACTGTATTTAGTAAGTGGGGGGAAAGGGGTTTTTGTTTCCGGTGAGAGAAACCCATTATTGGGGCCCAAATTACTGTCGGAGTAAGGAAAAAGGGGCCTTTATGTCTTTGATTCCCAACCAGGACGTAAGGAGAAAATGGGGTTCCTGCTTTGCAGGAGGGGTAACCCTGGACCCAAAGGGATAGGGGAGGCCCCATGAAAATTACTTTCTTTGGGGAGTTCGATTCAATATTCAATTTGTCAAGTCCCTAATGGAATCCAAGGTTGCCTGGCTTTTTCCTGTCAAACATTTGAAAAAAAACTTTTTTGAAAGGTCGATAAAATTGCATGATTCGAAGACCACTTTTAACATTTCCCAACCCAGGATCATCGTGGGGGGGGAAAACAGGATTCCAATCCCGCGGAGGGGAAACATATTCCTTTAGGGGAAAAACAATCTCCAACCGATTTATGTCTTTAAAATGGAAAGGGCCGTACACGAAATCGTATTACGGCTGGAAGGTTTCCCTTTCTTTGGGGCCCCAAAAGGGGGCCCAAAGCCTTTTAAATATTTTATACCCCTAAAAAAGCATCAAATTTTCCCACCCCTTTCCCCAAAAGGGTACGGGAAAAAAATTTTATTTGGTTTGACATTGTTTCACACCCAAAATTTGGGTTGACACTGTACATATGAGTTAATTGTCGACGGAAGTCTTCTTTCGTTCCTCGACGGTGAAGTACGACCAAGCCCATGAGCTTATTAGCGCGTATTATCCTAGGTCGGTCAGTTTGGATAGGATCCCGTTTTTTGTCCCCTGTCCCCACGCGAGTGGGACGTAAAAAGGAAAAGAGAGAGATGGGGTTTCTCTCGCTTTTGGCATAGCGAGAGGGTACCCGGCGGGGGGACCGCACGACGGGCTATTTGCTCAGTGGTAGAGCGCGCCCTGATATTGCTCGTTGTGCTGGGCGGTGAGGGCTCTCATCCACATGGATAGTTCAATGTGCTCATCACGCCTGAACCGGGGATGTGGATCATCCAAGGACATTGCATGGGTATTTCTCCTGTATCGAACCGGGTTTGAAAACAAATTCTACTCAGGAAGGGTAGATGGGGCGATTCGGTGAGATCCAACGTAGAGCAACTTTCTATTCATCTCGTGGGATCCGGGCGGCCGGGAGGGACCACCACGGCTCCTATCTTCTCGAGAATCTAATAGATCCTTATCAGTGTATGGACTGCTATCTCTCGAGCACAGATTTAGGTTCGTCCTCAATGGGAAAATAAAATGGAGCAACTAAACACGTATCTATCCACAGACCCAAGAAACTACGAGAATCGCCCCTTTCATTCTGGGGGCGACGGAGGATCGTATTCGAGCCTTTTTTTTCATACTTTTCCCGGAGGTTGGAGGACAGGCTGCAATCATTAGGGTTTTCCCAGCCTCCCTTCCCGGAAAAAAGAATGTACATTATTTTTCCTTTCCGCAGGGGACCAGGAGATTGGGAGCTAGCCTGTACGAAGAATGCTTGGCTGATAAATAACTCACTCCTCTTGGTCTTGGACCCCTTCGTGTCACCTACGAAGGCCCCCGAATCGTTGCAATGGGATGTGTATATTTAGCTATCTCTTGACTCGATGGACTCGAAATGGAGCAGGGTTTGAAAAAGATCTTAGAGTGTCTAAGGTGGGGCCAGGAGGGTCTCTTAACACCTTCTTTTTTTCTTCTCATCGGAGTGATTTCATAATTGCCCGTGGTAGTAAGAAGGGAGGTAGCGCACACTTGGAGAGCGCAGTACAACGGAGAGTTGTATGCTGGTTCGGGAAGGATGAATCGCTCCCGAATAGGAATCTATAGATTCTCTCCCAATTGGTTAATTGGTTTGACCGTGGTGGCGATGATTTACTTCACGGGCGAGGGCTCTGGTTTCAAGTCCAGGATGGCCCAGCTGGGCCAAAGAAAAAGAATAGAAGAAGATATGACTCCTTCATGCATGGTTACCGCTTGGCTCGGGGGGATATCGCTCAGTTGGTAGAGCTCCGCTCTGGCAATTGGGTCGTTGCGAGTACGGGGTGGTTTGTCTATATTGGTCCAGGTGGTAATGATTAGTCTCGTGTACTGAACCGGTGGCTCACTTTTTCTAAGTAATGGGGAAAGAGGACCGAACATGCCACTGAAAGACTTAACTGAGACAAAAGATGGGGCGTCAAGAAACGTAGAGGATGGTAGGATTGGGTAGTTGGTCGATTCTAGTATGATCGTACATGGACGATAGTTGGAGTCAGCGGCTCTCAGAGGGTTCTCATCTGGATCCCGGGGAAGAGGATCAAGTTGCCCCTTGCGAACAGCTTGCATGCACTATCATTCCCTTCAACCCTTTAGCGTAATGCGGCAAAAGAGAAGGGACAATCCATGGACCGACCCCATCGTCTCCACCCCGTATTGAACTACGAGATCACCCCAAGGACGCCTTCGTCAGTATCCAGGGGTCGCGGACCGACCATAAAACCCTGTTCAAAAATAAGTGGAACGCATTACTGTCCCTCTCAGGTGGGCAGTAAGGTCGGAGACGGGGCTATTATCATTCTTAAAAACCGTATCTTAGAGACCAAAGAGTGGGGCGGGAAAACGGGGCGGGGGGGAAGCTCCCCATTCCTGGTTGTCTGTGTGGTTCCTCCGTTAACCACAAAGAATCCGTAGTTTAGAATGGGATTCCAACTCAGCACCTTTTGAGGAAGAGTTGCTCTTTGGCAGAGCACAGTACGATGAAAGTTGTAAGCTGTGTTCGGGGGGGTAGTTATTGTCTATCGTTGTGCCTCTATGGTAGGATTCAGCCGGGGGGCCCGAGAGGCAGTGGTTTACCCTGTGGCGGATAGTCAGCGGTTCGAGTCGCTGATCTCCAACTCGTGAACTTAGCCGTACAAAAGCTATCCGATAGCACCCAATTTTTTCGATTCGTCGATTATGATTTATCATTCATGGACGTTGATAAAGATCCGTCATTTAGCAGCACCTTAGGATGGCATAGCCTTAAAAAGTAAGGGGCGTGGTTTCAAGACGAGGAAAGCTTACGGTGGGATACCTAGGCACCCAGAGACGAGGAAGGGGCGTAGTAAGCGACGAAATGCTTCGGGGAGTGAAAATAAAGCGGTAGATCGGAGATTTCCCGAATAGGTCAACTTTCAATACTGCTGCTGGAATCATGGGCAGGCAAGAGACAACTGGCGAACTGAAACATATTAGTAACCAGAGGAAAAAGAAAGCAAAAGCGATTCCGTAGTAGGGCGAGCGAATATGGGAGCCCTAAACCGTGAAAACGGGGTTGTGGGAGAGCAATACAAAGCGTCGTGTGAAAAGAACCCCCGTCGGGGAGTGAAATAGCATAAAAAAGAAAGCCCAAGAGGGGGAGGAGCCCGGGGCTCTGACCGCGTGCCTTTGAAGAATGAGGGGGACTCATAGGCGTGGCTTGGTTAAGGTAGCCCCACCGGAGCCGTAGCGAATGCGATTTCTTAGGGAAATTTGGGGGGGGGCCCCCCCCATGCTTATGGCCCCAAACCTGGGTGTCTATCCATGACCGGAGGGAACTTGGATGAAATAAGTGGAGGCCCGAACCGGTGATGTTGAGAATAGCGGGGAGGATGAGTTGTGGTTTGGGGTGAAATTTCCCATCAAACCCAAGTCGCTAGTTTTCCCCCAAAATGGTTGAGGCGCGCATTGACTGGAATTAGGGGTAAAGCATGTTCGGTGCGGGCCGCGGGAGCGGTAAAAAATGAGGAAACTCTGAATACTAGATATGACCTCAAAAAAAAAAACAGGGTCAAGGTAACCTCGTGAGAAGAGGGGGGGATAAGCTTCATGTCGAGAGGGAAACCCCCGGATCACCCTAAGGCCCCTAAAGAACCTTTCGGTTAAGGAGGTGGGGGTGATGAAAGCCAGGAGGTTTGCTAAAAGCAGAACAAACCCCCTTTCAAAAGTCGTAATAGCTCCTGATGAGCCCTTGCGCCCAAGATGAAAGGGGGCTAAGCGATCTGCCAAGGTGGGGGAAAAATTTTGGAGGGGAGCTTTGCGGGGGAACCACCGCGTGGGGGGTGTGGACGAAGGGGGACGAGATTCGGCTTGAGTAAACCCAATCATTGGTGAGAATCAATGCCCCGGGAAAACCCAAGGGTTCCTCCGCTGGTTGTCCCGGAGGGGGTTGAGCAGGGTAAATAGGCCGAAAGGCGTAGTCGTGGACAAAGGTGAATATTCCTGTACTACCCCCTTTTTGGTCGAGGCGGAGGAGGCTAGGGTTTGGAAAATGGTTTTCGGTTAGGCGCACGGTGTCCCCGTTTTTAGGGTAAGAAGGGGTAGAGAAAATGCCCCGAGCCAAAATTTTGAGTACCCGGGACCCGGGCTTTAAGTAACCCCTGCCTTCTCCAGGAAAAGCTCGACGCCTTAAAAAGACCCTATGAAGTTTCCCACTGCCCTATTGGTTGGGGCCTTTCCTGCAAAGCTTAGTAAGGGCGGAGAGGCCCCCGCGGGGGGGCCCGACCTCATACAACCACCGGAAACAGAATTCTAACCTTTTTCAACCACCGGGGGATTTCCGGTAACATTTTAGGGGGCGTACCTCCAAAAAACGGGGGCGGCAAATTTCCTTTCCCGGGTCAGTTTGGGCCCTCGATGCAAACAAAGGGGACTTGACTGAAAACCCACCCTCACGGGGCGAATTCCCTTAGGCCGACCCGGTACCTCCTAAAAGGGAAAAAATTCTCTGGGATACAGGACTTCCCCAAAATCACATCGAGGGGAATTTTTCACCTCTTCCCGGCTTTCCCCCGGGGGGGAGTATTTTCCAAGGGTTGGGGTTCCCCATTAAAGCGGTACTGACGGGGTTCAGAAATTTTAACAGTCGGTCCATATCTTGGGGGGGACATTAAACCTTTCCCTATACAGAACCAAAACCACTCGGGTTCCATTTCGTGCCCAGGGTAAACGGGGGTAGCAAGTTGGAGGGGAAAAATACTAAAAAAATCTAAGTATAACCCACCCAAGATTTTTCTCATTCGACCCCCACCCCCGGGGCGCCAGAGGAACACGATTTCCCCCCAGGGGGAGGAGCACAAAGTTTTTAAATTCAAGAGAAGGTCAGGGCAACACGTTTTCATTACTGGTTCAGGGGAGTGCACGATTAGCACTGACATCCAACACCTAACTTGACCTTTTCTTAAAAGACCCAAAATTTCGTTCGGTATGGGGCTTCTTTTTTTGTTCATTTCTTCTTCAATTCTTTATTCTAAAAACCAAAGCTCTCCTCCCGTTTCCAAAGGGATTTTTTTACAAAACCCCTTAAATTCTTTGGGACCTCTATTTGCATTTTCAATTCTTTTTTCAATTTTTTATTCTAAAAAAACCCAAAAGTCTCCCTCCGATCCAAGGGGGGGAAAGGGCTTTCAAACCCCATCAACGTTTGGGACCCACATTTGCTTTGCAATTTCTTTTTCAATTTTTTTATTGAAAAAACCAAAAACTTTTGCCCTCCCCACCAGGGACAAGGGGCGGGGGGCCCTTTGGGGACCCCCCATCAAAATTTGGGGGCCCCCGCAATCACATTCGGTTCCTGGGCGTAAACCCAACACATCCATCCCGAACTTTTTAAAAACCAACTCGGTAAAAACGTAAGGGGGGTCCTCAAAAAAAACCGACGCCAATATAAAAACTTAACCCCCCCAAATTCTTTTTTTTTTTCAATATGACAAAAAAAAAAATCTTTATAAAATTATTTAAAACCTATTTATGAAACCCCCTTCTCTACCACTTCACCCCGGGAACCGCCGTTTTTATATTTCTTATAAGAAGGGGCCCTTTCGCATCTTCTTAAACCGAAATGGCGGGGGGTAGAGGAAAGTTACTTTTTTGGGGTACTCCGGACAATCATGGAGAGGGGGGGGGTGTAGCTCAAAAATTAAGCACTTTCACGACCAGGGTTGGGGGGTTCAATCCCTCCTCCCCCAACGGCCAAAAAGGGCCGGCCCTTTGGGGGGAAAATCCATAGGGGCCCAAACTATAAACAAGGGTTAACCCTTCCTCGGGGTATTGCGGAATTCTCAAATTCATAAATCAATAAAAAAGAAAAAAACAGGGGGAAGGGGGATTGGGCTCTTTAAGGGGAAAGCAAAATTTCATTCAATTCTTTTTAAACTTTAAATTGGATTAAACAAACCCAAATTTGGGGCGGGAAACCCCCAATCGGGTTTAAAAGCCGACCGCCTTTCCAGACTACTAAACCGGGGGATTTCCCTTTTCTCTATTAAATTTTATTTAATTAGAACATTTCACCAATTTTATATTACCGTTTTTGGGGGTTTTTCAATTGCAAAACATAATAAATTAGAAACAACCGCGGTTTTAAAAATATTTTATTAAAATTAATTAAATTTTTAAAATTTAATTAGAAGATTAAATTAAAACAAAACCCACTTACACAATATTCAATATTAACTTTTTATTATATATTTTTATATCAATTCATTAACCCGAAGTATAAAAGTCTGAAAATTTAAGGGAAATTTAATTTAATCATGGTTTCAACCCAAAATTTTAATTTAATATTATAATTTTTAAAGATTCATTTGATTAACGGGGAAATTTAAAAAATCTTAATTTTTGAAATTAGAATCAATCGACGGGACAACAAAAATTAATATTAAAAATATAATATTATGTTATACAACGATAAACTATTTTGAAAATAATTAAATAATAAAATTCGAATTCGAAATGTATTTTATTTTTTTTTTTTTAATATTTTAATTTTTTTAAATTTGAAGTTACAAAGTCAATTATTTTTATTTAAAAATAATATGGAGAAACTATGATTTCTAAATTTTGTTTAGAGATCTTTTACGTGTTGTTCGTGGAAATGAAACCTTGGGGTTAGGGTACTGATGACCTAGGTAAGTTCATCCATTATATGGGAATCTAGTATGGATTTCCTATCATTTTCTCGATGAGTCCCTCGCATTTGCGACTTCTTCAAACTCGTGGTTTAGCGCAAGGGAAAAAAGGATACAGGAGACGAATGCTGACAAGACTTGTGTTTTATTCTGGGCAGGCTATAATATGTGATCGGTTTATAACCAACTCCTTTTCGACGGTCTGCCATTAGGTCGGCGCTTATAATGTCTTTGAAGCTATACCCTAATTTGTTTGGGGGTTTCTTTTTGAGAATCGCCATGGAGTGGGCTTATCATCGAATCTTTCCTCCAAAAAACCCAGGAGTGTCTTTTGGTTTTGGCGGATGTCCTACAATGTGCAATTCGTCCACTTAGCCAATCCGGGCTTCTTTCCAAGCTCCGTCTTGCTACGGGCACGAGTCTTTTGATCTATCATTGCAAGAGTGAGGTAGGTAAGATAGGGACTCCTACTTGGAATTTTTACTTGGGTGCGTTAATTGGTCATATTTTATTGATGGAATCAATTGTATTTATATTAACGTGGATTACACCATAATTTTATTAAGTCGCACAAATCATTGACCTAATTAGTCAATTGGCTAAAAACCCCCTGGTGAAAGATTTGAGGCACACCTATGTAGATTTAATGAGGGACGTATGGACGAACTGTTTAATATTGGGTTATTTCTTTTGTGCCTTACTCATTAGGCATCATAAACTCACTCTTGCTAATGTTAAACTTAGAGACCTTGGAAAAGTGAAAAAAAAGAAAGGAACTAAGAACTGGATGAAGAACTGGCTGAAGAACTGGAATGAAAAAATAGATGAAAAATGATTGAAAAAATAGATGAAAAAATGGAGGAAAATGGAGGAAAAAAAGGAGGAAAAAATAGATGAAAAAATAGATGAAAATAGATGGAAAAAAAAAGATGAAAAAATTGGAGGAAGAGGAAAGAGGTAGAGGAAGAGGGAAGAGGAAGAAGAAGAGGACGAGGGAAGAGGAAGAGGTAAGAGATCCCTCTGACTTTGTAGATATGACTGAAAGAAGAAGAAAACCTGGGATTCCGCTTCGATATTAGCTAAACAAGAGAAAGGATACATTCCTTTGAAAAACCCTTTATAGCAATTTTTTTCGGACTGGAAGCAATGGAATCGTCACTTCGGTTTATAAAAAATGATGAATGCAATAATGCTGTGCGAAATGAAATGTCCAACATTTTTTTTTATCCATGCCAGACTGATAGGCAAGGAACGACTATCTTTTAATTATTTCGCCGAGTATATCGGCTTTTTTCGTAATGATAGAAAAAACGATGTCTCTAGTTCAAAATAGAGAAATTATCTTCTGTTGAATTATTTTATTATTGGAATTATAAGGAATGAACAAAAAAAAAGGAAATCTAAGTAATGAGTTTCGAGGCTAGAGTAGAGCTCTAGATAAGGGATCTCTTTTCCCTCCAATTAAACTGAATAAAAAAAAAACTCGATTTTGATAATGATGAAATAAAAAAGAATATTTACCTGAAATCTTTGATCCTTTTTTATGTGGGGCCTACCGTGGAAGATCAAAAGAATCCTAAGAATAAACATAAACAAAAATTCAAAAATCAAATTGGACAGAGAAGATTAGGATCAATAAAATTCATCTTCTCCTTATGCTTAATGAACTCGAAGCAAAATCCGATGAATCTAAATGGAAAATCCATTTTCAAAAGAAGTTGGTTATTTCTTAAACTTGATTAAATGGACTTTGTAGTTCAAAATATAAGTTTGGAAGGAAATTTATGCTATTAGGCCAGATTCGAAGATTCCGAAGATTCCGAAGAAGCCAAAAGGACGCAACAAGCCGAAGAAGCCTAACAAGCCGAAGAAGCCGAAGTGCTTTTAGAACTTCGAAAAAAAGTTTCGAAACTTCTATTCGATTAGAATGAAAGGTCGGATTCTACTAAATCCCCGGAAAGGATACAAAACTCCGAGGATTAGAGGAAAAAAAAATAAGTTAAAAACAGTCGCGATGGCCGTACAAATTAGTGGACGCTTTTGGAACACGAAGAGGACGGAGTGAGAAAAGAAGAGGAGTAGAAATTTGTTTACGAAAATAAAAACGTATTAGTAATTTGGTCAAACTCCAAAAAAGACTCAAGAAGAGACGGATAGACAAAAGAAAAAAGTCGGAGGATTAAAATATTTAAGTGGAGAGGGAAAAAATGCTCCACGTCCACCTCTCCCGAGTCAGCAATTAAGTCGCCCCACTCTTTCCTCTACCGCTAATTCGGCGTTCCTCTCCTCTTTATTTTTTTTAATCCTTCCGACTTTTGTTTTTGTCTTATCCTCTCTTCTTGAGTCTTTTTTGGAGCTTTGATCGCAAAATTACTATACGTTTGTATTTTCGTAAACAAATTTCAATAATCCTCCTTTCTTTTCTTCACTCGGTCCTCTTCGTTGTTCCAAAAGCGTCCACTAATTTGTACGGCCATCGCGGAACTGTTTTCCTTACATTTCCTTAATGCTTCGGAGTTTTTGTATACTTTCCGGGGGATTTTGTAGATTCCGACCTTCTATTTATCGGAATAGAAGTTTCGCCGAAACTTTTTTTCGAAAGTTCTAAAGCTTCTTCGGCTTCTTCGGCGTGTTTGGCTTTTTCGGCTTGTTTGGCTTCTTTGGCTTTTTCGGAATCTTCGGAATCTTCGGAAATATGGCAATGCATTAATTTCTTCCAAAACTTATATTTGAAATACCAAGTCTTTAATCATGTTTAATAAATAACCAATTTATTTTGAATTGGATTTTCCTTTTAGCTTCATCGGTTTTTGTTCGAGTTCATTAAGATAGGAGAAGTTTAAATTTTATTGACCCAATTTTTTTTTAAATTTGTTTTTGGAATTTTTGTTTAGGGTTTTAATTCTTAGGATTTTTTTGATTTTTCCCGGGGGGGGCCCCCATTAAAAAAGGATAAAAGATTTGGGGAAAATATTTTTTTTTTTAGTTTCTATTACAAAATGAGTTTTTTTTTCAATTTATAGGGAAAGGATTTTTTAGGCTTTATTAGTAAACCCCTATTAAGATTTTCTTTTTTTTTTTTTTTAAAATTCCAAATTAAAAAATATTTTATCAGAAGATAATTTTTTTTTAAAAAGGGAAACTGGTTTTTTCTACACGAAAAAAGGATAAATCGGGGAAAATAAGTAAAAGATAGTTTTTGGCCTAGTTGGCGGTTTAAAAAAAAAATGTTGTGATTTATTTGACGCTTATTAAAATTCTATTTTTTTTTATAGAAGTGGACGATTATTGTTAGTAAAAAAAAAAATTGTAAAAGGGGTTTTTAAAGGAAAATGTACCTTTTTTTGTTCAAATTAGAATAAATTCCAGGTTTTTTTCTTTTAGTATTTAAAAGTAGGGGGATTTTTTTTTTTTTTTTTTTTTTTTCCCTTTTTTTTTCCCTTTTCCCTATTTTTTATCTTTTTTTTATTTTTTTATTATTTTTCATTTTTTTTTCCCTATTTTTTTATTTTTTTATTTTTATCTATTTTTTATCTATTTTTTCTTATTTTTTATAGTTTTTTATCGTTTTACCTTTGTTCTTTCTTTTTTTTATTTTACCGGTCTTAAGTTTAACATTAGCAAAGGTGAGTTTATTGTTGCTAAAGAGTAGAGGCAAAAGAAATAACCCAATATTAAAACAGTTGGTCATAGTCTCATTAAATCTACATAGGGTGCCTCAATTCATCACCGGGGGTTTTAGAAAATTGGACTATTAGGTCGAATGATTTTGTGCGTTTAAATAAACATTATGGTGTATCCTCGTTAATATAAATACAATTGTTTTCCTTTCAATAAAATTGCCCAAATTTAAACCACCAAATTTAAAAAATTCCTAGTAGGAGTCCTATCTTACCTACCTCACTTTCATTGATAGATCCAAAAAGACTCGGTGCCCGTAGCAAGACGGCGCTTGAAAGACAGCCGGATTGGCTAAGGGGGACGAATTGCACTTTGTAGGACTATCCCCAAACCCAAAAAGTATCCTGGGTTTGGGGAGGAAAGATTCAAAGTAAGCACTCATGCGATTGCCCCAAAAGAAACCCCCAAACCAAATAGGGTTTAGCTATCAAAAGTTCATTATATGCGGCCGACTGGGGGCTGACCAAAGGAGTGTTATAAACGATACAAAATTATGAGCTGCCAAAAGAATAAAAAACCAAGTCTTGCAGCTTTCGTCTCCTGTTTCCTTTTTTTCCTTGCGCTAAACACGAGTTTAAGAAAGTCGCAAATGGAGGGACCATCGAGAAAATGATAGGAAATCAATAATAGTTCCCATGATAAAGATGACTTACTAGGGTCATCAGTACCTAACCCAAGGTTTCATTTCACAAAAACACGTAAAAGATCTCTAAAAAATTTAGAAACATAGTTTCTCCTGTATGTATTTTAATAAAAAAAAATTGACTTTGTAAACTCTTAAATTATAAAGTTTAAAAAAACGTTTAAAAAAAAAAATAATAATACATTTTCGAATTTCGATTTATTTATTTAATTCCTTTTTTTTATACTTCAGTTATATCGAATTCGGATATAATTATAATTATATTTATTTAAATTGTATAAGTTGTCCAGTCGATTGATTTAAATTTTAAATTTTAGACTTTTTTCATATTCAGTTTTATCGAAATTTGTATAACATTTTATTATATGTTAATATTGAAAAATTGTTGCTTACCAGTCGATTGATTCTAATTCTTTAATTTCAGATTTTTTCATACTTCAGTTTTTCGAATTCGATATACATAATATTATATGTTTAATTGAATATTGTGTACCAGTCGGTTGATTCTAATTTTATTCTTTTATTAATTATATATATCTAATTATTTTTATTATTTATTATATATATATTGTTGAAACCGTTGGGGGATTCTAAATTTATATAATGTTGTTGGCCAAATTTTCAAAGACTCCCAAAGGAATAAATATAAAATTCGGGGTGAAATCGTCTCTATATTAAATATTAATTTAGAGAGAGAGCGAATCTCCGCTGTTTCAGTTTGCTCAGTGGTAGAAGGGCGGCTGTTAACCATTGGTCATAGGTTCATCTATTGAGGGATTGATTCATTCCGAATTAAGATTAAAGAATTCGGAATGAAAAATGTTCGCTTTGACCTTATAGAGTCAATAACCCTTCCCTGGTGTCTTTCTTCTTTCTAGTGCAATTCTATTGATATTTGCGAATACCGTAATATCGAGGTAAGGTCCGGGTATAATCCTTTGTTTCATAGCTTTGGGTCGCTATCCCCGCGATTTTACCCCAAAGGGCCGCGGCCCTTTGTGGCCGTGTTTGTGGGGTGGAGGGTTCGAACCCCGACCCTTGTTCGTAGCCACGTGCTCTAATCCTATGTGCTACAGGCCCCACCCCGTTCTCACTGGATCTGTTCCCGGTGTACCTAAAAAAAGTAACTTTCCTCTCCCAGACATTCGGGTTAAAAGAAGATGCGAAAGGGCCTCTCTCTCTATAAGATATAAGAACGGCGCGTTCCGCGGTGTAAAGTGTAGAGAAGGGATTTCATAATTGGGGTTTTTTTAAAAAATTTTTAATAAGAGGCCCTTTTCATTTTTGTCATTTTTAAAAAGTAAAAAGAAGGAGGGGTTTTAAAGTTTTTATAACCCTTTTGGGGTCGAGCTTTTTTTTCCCCGGACCTCCCTACAGTATCTTCACCGCAGTAGATTTTTAACCCCCAAGTTCGGGGGATTGGTGTTGTTCCTCTACCCCTAGGACCCCAAAGAATAGTGATTGCGACCCCCCAAATTTTTGACGGGGGGGGGGCCCAAAGGGGCCCCCTGCCCTTCCGCCCCCTTTGGGTCGGGGGGGAGAGCTTTTGGTTTTTTCAGAATAAAAAATTTGAAAAAAGTTTTTAACAATGAAAAATAGATGCCGGGGGTACCTAACCCAATTGATGGGGTTTTGTAAGAATCCCCCTTTCCCCCCCTTGGGTTTCGGGGGAGGGCAAAAGTTTTTGGGTTTTTTTTCAAAATTTAAAGAATTAAAGAAAAAAATTGAACAATGCAAATAGATGCGAGTACCTAATCAAATTTTAGGGGGTTTTTGTAAGAATCCCCTTCCCCCCCTTTGGGGGAATCGGGGGGGGCAGAGCTTTTGGTTTTTTCAGAATAAAGAATTGAAGAAAGAATTGAAAAATTTTCAAATAGATCCCCAGTCCCTGATCAAATTTAAAACGGGTCAGGGGAAGAAAAAAGGTTCAATTTCTCCCGGTCTGTTAGGGGGCCTCGGGCATACTTTCGTTTGCACTTCCACTTGCCCCTTTATCTTTAATGAAAAAACGGCTCGTCTCGCCCTGACCTTCTCTTGAATTCAAAAAAATTTCTGTCGCTCCATCCCGCAGGGGCGGAGAACCCATCGCTGTCTGTTGTGCTCCCGGGGGGCCCGGGGGGGGGAAGTCGGAATAGGAGAGCACTCATCTTGGGGTGGGCTTACTACTTAGATGTTTTCGAGTTATCCGCTCCACATTTGGGTACCCGGGCGTTTACCGTGGGCACGATAACTGGTAACCAGAGGTGCGCCCTTTCTCGGTCCTCTCGTACTGGGGAAAAGGGCCCTCTAAATGTTACCCCCCAAACCCCGGATATGGACCAAAACTGTCTCACGACGTTCTAAACCCCAGCTACTCCCGCTTTAAAGGGGAAAAACAGCCCAACCCTTGGAACATACTACGCCCAGGGGGCCCCGAAGAGCCGAATGGGGGTCCCAAAACCCCTTCCGCCCGATGTGTTTCTTTGGGGAAAGATCACCCTGTTACCCCTAGAGTAATTTTCCCCCTTGAGCGAGGGCCCTTTTCCCCTGGGCCCACCGTCGGATCACTAAGGCCGTCTTTCGCCCCTGCTCGGGGTGGGTCTTGCAGTCAAGCCCCCTTTCCCCTTTTCATCGAGGGCCAATCTCCGCCCGGGCCGAGGAAAACCTTTGCAGCCTCCGTTACCTTTTGGGAGGCCAAACCCCCCCTAGAAAGTCTACCGGGAGATTTTGCCCCTTTTGCCCGTAGGTCCTGACACAAGGTTAGAATTCTAGCTTTCCAGAGTGGTATGTCATGATGGCTCGGACCCCCCCGCAGGGGGCCCTTTTTCCCCTTCCACCTAAGCTTTTCAGGAAAAAGGGCCCCAAACCAATCCCCCCGGGAAAAGTGAAGCTTCATAGGGGTTTTTTTCTGTCCAGGTGCAGGTAGTCCCCCTCTTAAAAAGAATGTCCCATTTCCCCCGGCCCCTCTCCGAGGGAGTGCCCAGATCGTTACGCCTTTTGTGCGGGTCGGAAATTACCCGACAAGGAAAAATTTTGCTACCTTAGGACCGTTTTTGTTACGGCCGCCGTTCACCGGGGCTTCGGTCGCCGGCCCCCCCGTCATCAGGTTTTACCAAATTCCTTGACCTTCCGGACTGGGCAGGCGGGCGCCCCCCTAATGGTCTTCCCGGGGCTTTGCGGAGACCTGTGTTTTTGGTTTAAAAAGTCGCCCGGGCCTGGTCCTGGGGGCCCCCCTTTTTGAGGGGGGGCACCCCTTCTCCGAAGTTACGGGGCTATTTTGCCGGGGGGGTTTTTTCCCTTTGAGAGAGTTTTCGCCCCCCCAGGTATTCTCTACCTACCCACCTGTGTCGGTTTTGGGGACAGGTACCCTTTTGTTGAAAGGGCGTTGAGCTTTTCCCGGGGGGTATGGCAGGGTTACTTCAGGCCGTAGCGCCCCGGGGACTCGAACATTGGTTTGAGGCATTTTCTCTACCCCTTCTTACCCCGAAAAAGCAGGGACACCGTGCGTCCTTGAACGAAAAACCATCTTTCGGCTAAACCTAGCCTCCTGTCCCCCGGGACCAACAAGGGGTAAATACAGGAATATTCACCCCCTTTTCCACGACTACGCCTTTCGGCCCGATCTTAGGCCCCCCTTTACCCTCCGTGGACGAACCTTTCGGAGGAACCCCTTTGGTTTTCGGGGGCTTTTGGGGGTTTTACCCCGTTTTGCGTTTCTCAAGCCGACAAATTTTCGCTTCCGCCCGTCCAACCCGCTCACGCGAGTGCTTCCCCCCAAGGGGGAACGCTCCCCACCCATGCATTTTTACATCCCACAGCTTGGCAGATCGTTAGCCCCTTCTTCGGGCAAGGGCGCTGATCAGTGAGCTATTACGCAAATCTTTGAAGGGGGGGCTGCTTTTTAGGCAAATCCTGGCTGTCTATGCACCCCCACTTTCCCTTTTTCACTGAGCGGTCATTTAGGGCCCTTTGCTGGTGGGTCCCGGGGTGTTTCCCTCTCGACGATGAAGCTTATCCCCCATCGTCTCACTGGCTGACCCCTTTACCCCTGTTATTTTTTTGGGGCATATTTTTGTATTCAGAGTTTGGGCCCTTTGATTTGGTTACCGCTCTCGCGGCCCGCACCGAAACGTGCTTTAAACCCCAGATGTCCAGTCAACTGCTGGCCTCAACCCCTTTTTCCGGGGGGGAACCGCTAGCTCTGGGTTCGGTGGCATTTCACCCCCAACCACAACTCAAACCGTGATTTTTAAAAATCAAACCCCGGTTTTGACCCCCCCTTAAATTTCATCCAAGCTTCATCTGGGTCATGGATAGATCACCCAGGTTCGGGTCCATAAAGCAGTGACAATTTGCCCCATGAAGACTCGCTTTCGCTTACGGCTCCGGTGGGTCTACCTTAACCAAGCCACTGCCCATGAGTCGCCGGCTCATTCTTTAACAGGCACGCGGTCAGAGCCCCGGGCTCCTCCCATGCTTGGGAGCTTACGGTTTTATGTTCTATTTCACTCCCGACGGGGGTTTTTTCACCCTTCCCTCACGGTACTACTTCGCTATCGTCACCCAGGAGTTTTAGGGCTTGGGGGTCCCTTTGCAGGGGTTTTTTAAAACCCCCCTTTTAAAGGATAATTTTTTGGGGGGAAACTTGAGGGGCAGTACCATTTGGGTGGGGAACGTTTTTAGGTCCCCCCCCGTTTTGGTTATGCCCCCTTTCCCGCCTTTTGGGGAAGCTTTTTTTCCCCGGAAAAGTTTTGGGCCGGTTTTCTTTCCCTGGCTAAGCCTTTTTAAAAAGGCCCCTTTGGGGAATTGGCCCTTTTTTTCCCCCCCAATTTTGCCCCCCTCCCTTCCTTTTGAGGGAAAGCCCCTCTTTAAATTTTTTTAAAAAAAAAATTTGAAAGGTGGAAGGGAGTTTTTTAAAACCCAGAATGTAATAATAAAAAAAAAAATTTTTGGGGTCATCGGATCGGGAGGCAAGCCCTTTGGAGTAGCACTGCCCCAATTTTCCCCCAAGGGAAAAGCCCCCCCCGGCGACCCATGACCAAAACGATGAAAAAAACCCCCCCCCAAAAACCGGGGCCAAATTTTTCCCTTTCCAAAAAAAAACCCGGGTGCTGTTGGGAATTTCAAAGGATTCTTTTTAAAAGGGGGCCCCAAAAAAAGGGGGGGGGGGCCCCCGCCCCCCCAATTTTTCTTGTTTTTTTAAAATTTGGAAAATTTTTTTTGATTTTCCAAAACTGGGGGGGAAAAGGTTGGATTTTTTTAAAGGGTTTTATGGTCGGGGAGGGGATCGGGCCCTTGGGGGTTGGGGTTTGGGGGGGGGGGGACTGGGGGGGGTCCATGGATTTCCCTTTTTTTTCTTTCCTAAAAAGAACCCAAAAATTTTTTCGGGGGAATTTTTTTCCCGGGTAAAGGGGGGGAAAAACCCAGGAAGGCTCCCCAATAGCTCACAAAAGCTCCCCTTTCCCTTTTCCCCCCCAAAAGGGGTTGCGCCCCTTTTTTTTGGGTTAAAATTTTTGGGGGGTTTTTTCCCCGGTCCCCCCCCCATTCAAAAAAATGACCCAGGCATCAAGAACATTTATCCGGAAAAAACCAAAACCGAAAAACCCAAAATTGCAAAAGGGAAACCCGGGGAGATACCCCGGAAAAGGGAAAATTGGGTGGGGGTTGGGGGTTTTTTTCTTTGCCGGGGCCATCTGGCTTAAACCGGCCCGGGGCCCGGAAAAAATCCGGGTTCCAAAAAAATTGGGGAAAAATCAATATTTCCCGGGGGGGGCCCCCCTTTGAAGGGAAAAACCCCCCTTGACCGCCTAAAAGGTCCCGGGTTTCCCCATTTAAGGGTTTTAAAAAACCCCGAAAAAAGAAAAAAAAGGGGGCCCGCCCCTTGGGCCCACCTCCCAGTCCCTTTAAACCCTTTTTTTTAAATTTCGGGTAAGAATGAAAAATGTTTTTGAAAGGATGGGGGGCCCGTGGGTTTCGGGTCGACCAAGTGATTAAAAAGGCATTTTCGTGGGGGCAGACCCCCCCCAAAAAAAAATTTTTAACTTTTTAAAGGGGGGGTAACCCTTTTTGGCGCTTTCCCCGGGACCCCGGAATAAAAAAGGCCAAGGGGACCCCCTGGGAAAAGAAAGGGGGGGGTTGTTGGAAAACTTGGTTTGGTGCCCCTTTTTTTACCCCTTGGGAGAACTAACGTCTGAGGTGAGTAAAAAAAGGGAAAAGTTTTTGGAAGGGGGCGGGGTGGCCCCGGACCCCCGGGCCCGTTAAATAAAAATTGGTTGGGGACCCACTGAACCCCCAATTCCCCCGGTAGGATTTTTGGTTTTAAAACCCCCCGGGAAAGGGGATGAAAGTGTTTGGGTCCCCCCCGGGCGGGGGGGGGGCCTTGTACCAGTGGTAAGGAAAAACCCCCCCGGGGAAAATTAAGGGGGGGCCCCCTAAAGGTTTGGGGGGGTTTTGTAGAAAGGGAGAAACCCCTTTCCCTTTTTTTCGCACCCCCGGGGGGGGGGAAAAAAGGGGGAAAAAAACTTGGGGGGGGGAAAAAAACCCCCGGGGGGGTTGGTTTCCCGGGAAAAAAAGGCCTCGGGATTTTAAAAAACGGGAACCAATTTTTTTTAAAAAAGTCCCCCCAAAAAATTTAAAAAAAATTTCTAAAAAAGGGGAGGGGACCGCCCGAAACCGCGGTACCTTTTTTCCCTAGACACCCCTTCGGCCCCCGGGAAAGGTAATCCGGGCGGGAGCCCCAATGTGGGGGGGGACAAGGCCTTTTCAAAACCCCCCCGGGGGCCCTTTTTACGTTGTTTTTCGGGAAGTTGGGATGAATGGGGGGGGTTTTGGGAACCCCAAACCCCCCGGGCGCACCCTTGGTGGTTTTGGCCGGGCCCGGGCTAAGGGGATTCCCAACCCTCCCTTTGGGCCCGGAAAAGTTTTGGGAAAATTTGGGGGAAAAAAAAGAGGTTGCGCCCGGGAAAAAACCCGGCCGGGGGAAAAAAAGGGGGGGGAAGGGGTTTTTCCGGGGTTTCGGTTTTAAACCTGGTAAAGGTTCTTCCCAAAATTTAAACCCCAAGTCACCCTTGTGGGGCCCCCATTTTTTTTTTTTGCAAACCCCCCCGGGGGAAAAAGGGGTTGAAGCAGCAGGGTCATGGACCCCCCCCGTAACTTTGGGAGGCTTTTATAAAACCAACGCCCCCTCTTTTTTTAGTTCGTCCCCGGCCGGAGCTTTGGGGGTTTTTTTTGATCAAAAAAACCCCCCCCAAAGGGTTTTTTTCCCCCCAAACCCCCAGAAAAAACCCGGGGGTTCCCCTGGGGCGGGGAAAAAAAGATTAAAGGGGTTTACCCAAAGGAAATTTTTGTTTTTTTAAGCGCTTTGCAGGGAAAAAACCCAGAATTTTTCTTCCCGGGGAAAAAAACCCCGAACCCCTTTTCTCCTTTTTGGGGCCCAA
>JAVBHU010000365.1:0-23907 GCA_034768395.1 Linum lewisii | reverse complement strand
GCTGGATTTTGATTTGAAAACCCTTGCACACACCATCGAACAACGCACATGTTACGGACGCTCCATTCCATGACCCGACACTATTTCGGCAGCTGTTCGGCAGATTACAATACCTATCCATGACAAGACCAGACTTGGCATACACTACGGCGCGCCTGTCTCAGTTTATGCACGCGCCGCTCAACTCACACTGGCAACACCTCAAGCGGGCCCTACGATACCTCCAAGCCCCACTCTCGGTATACACCTCACGGCAAACTATCTCATCACTTACTTTGCTTCACTGATGCAGATTGGGGCGGAGACTCGGTTCACCGACGGTCAACAACAGGTTACGTCATCTACTAGGCTCCAACATAATCTCTTGGTCAAGCCGAAAACAGAAGACCGTCTCACGGTCCTCCACTGAGGTAGAGTACCATGCCCTTGCCACAGTCGCTTCCGAATCCTGTGGCTACAATCCATTCTAGCCGAGGTTGGATTCCCGGCAACCGACCCCCAACATTTGGTGCGACAATCTATCCGCCACCTACCTGTCCGCAAATCCAGTCTTCCACTCACGAAGCAAGCACCTTGAGATCGACTTCCACTTGTTCGAGAGCAAGTAGCGGCAAAGAATCTCCTTGTTTTGTACATCTCCACTAAAGATCAAATTGCAGACGCACTCACTAAGCCATTACCGACCAAGCGCTACGAGGACTTCGGCTCAAGCTCAAAGTCGACCGTCCTTTGGCTTGCGGGAGGGTAATAATAATATAAAATAGTTTTTAAAATAGTTTTTTGATTTAGTCTTCCTCTCCCCCTAAATCTAGCCCCTCTACTGCAACTTCCATTTCTATTTTTAGCATTATACTTTTCCCTGTAAACAACTCCATTGTAATCTCCTTTGCTATAAATAATACATCTCCAAGGCCAAGATAGGCATGGAAGATTTCCCTATTTGTTTAGCCATGACTACGGTTTCAAACCTCCTCTCTCTCTCTTTCTAAATCCCTAAAAAAAAACCCGCACTCGTCTTGAAGTGCGTGCCTTTTCACCCCACTCCACAAACCCTTCTTCTTTCTATTCATTTTGCTGAGCGGGAAAGAAACAAAGGAGTGGGCCTTTGGCACAATCCACCTTCCCTCTTCTTCTCTCTCATTGGTTAATAAAAGATGGCATAAGCCTTCTTCTTCTGTCCATCTGAACGGGCCCTAAGCCTAACCCTTCCTCTCCTCTTAACCCAACGCCAACTTCAATCCCAGCTATTGGGTCGGATCAGTTGGTCCGACCAATTGATTTGACCCAATAGTTGGGATTGAAGTTGGCGTTGGGATTAAGAGGAGAGAAGGGTTGACCAAATTGATTTGACCAACCAATTTAGAACTCGAACTCAACTATGAACCCGGAAGTGATTTTATTCAGCCAAAGGAATAAATCACACTTACAAATTAATTAATTAAATTTGAATTAAAAATCCTCAAAGTTTTAACCACAAGGCTTAACCGAGAATTTTGAATCCTGGTGGAAACTTGGAACTGGGATGTTACAACTAGAATCTTAACTAGGTGGCCAAACCAGAAAAAGAAACACAAAGCAATGAAGAATAAACCAACCATGCAAGAGAAACTGATTGAAACTGGATTTCATTACCAACGATCCGTGACCGCTTTAAAGCCCCGGGTTACTTGGGGTTCATCTAATCTAAGCTCTATGAGTTTAGCTACTCATATTCAAAACAAAAGAATCGAAGACAAACAAAGAATACATCTTCGACCAGGAAGAATATAGAAGAACTGCAAAACCTAATTTCAGATGAATCTGCGAAGCTTCAATCTCCTAAATCTTCAACTCCTAGCACCAAGTTCTCCGAGATGGAAGGATGGCGTCACGATCTCTTCCCGACTCCTCGAACTCTCTAAACTCTCTCTCGAACTTTAAAGTCTGGAAATTAATCCACGGAATAAGTATATCTTGATTGTGGCCGCCGATTATGTATTTATAGGTTTTCGAATCCCAACGGAAAAAGAGAAATTAATTTTCAGCGAAAACTTTGGAGTTTTCGCCGAAGACTTCAGGTGAAACCCCGACTGGGTCTTCTGTCTTCGACTGACCAGGTTGTGCCTTAGTTTTCGACCGAGGACTTGGGAGTTTTCAACGAGGACTGATTTCTCCCAGTTGACACTAATATTGTTTGAACACTTTTGCGGCGAAGACTTTGGAGTTTTCGCCGAAAACTCTAGTTAATAACCGGGGCAGTGCTTCCTTCGGACTTGATTGATTTCTCGATTGATCTCGGGCCGTTCCTTGAGGTTCCTTTGCTTCCCGAGCTAGTCTGTGGCTATGTATTTGACGGCAAAAACCTGTTCATTCTCAAAAGCACTAGAAAATCATCAAATAGACCCATAACAGGCCAAAGTAACCAAAATGGCAGGAATTAGAGCATTTAGGTGAAAACATGCTAAATTACTCTAAAACCCGAGATTCAAGCAAGAAATATAGCTTAAATGAGGCTGATAAACACGTAAAATCAAGTGACATCAACGTTGCTAGGAGATCAGCTTGTGGTGTTCAAGGGTCGTCTGCGCACGGTTGCAGCGGTTCACATCACCTCTTTTTCTAGCGCTCTTCCAGAAAGGTTCAAGGGGATCCTAGGGCTGGTCCTTGTCTCCATGGATCATGGGAATCGATCCAGGCCCAGTTGTGGCCTTAGGCTCGAACCCTAGGCTCGGCTCGGGGCCCGGGGCCCAGATCTGGGGCCTTAGCCAGTACCAGTGCCTGGCGTGGCCTAACCCTCATCCTGGCTTGCCTTGCTGCTGGGGAAGGCTTGTACTTAAATTGAGTCACATACTTAGGCTTGATGAATTTTTTGTAGGGCCTGGTTGTTAGCATGTCTAGGCTCCAAGCGCTTCTTGTAAGGCCCTAGCTTCTGCCCCTAGTTGGTGACCCTAGTGGGTGTAGAATAAGTATTGGCTCTAGGGCAGGTGTCAGGATCACATCAGTAATATTAGAGGTTAAGGGTGTTCTCAAAGAACCCCATTACAATCATTGGTTATAACAAATTTCATGCTAGACTAATTTTGAGGTTGGATTAGGAGTGAGTATGGGTAACCAACCCCACAATTCCTGACTTTACATTTGGCATCAGGTTTTCTAGACCGCATTCATTAGCCTTTACAACATCATTGGGGGTCAGTAGACTGTTTGGCATTGGGGGCCTCTTGACGAACTATTGGTTGCTCCCCAATGGTTTCCATTTAATTTTTTCATCTTGAGTCGTTCCTTGACAGTTATCTGGGAGTTGCTTTATTCTTTGGATGTTTGAGAGGTCTTGATTATCTTAAGATTGTTAATGAAATTACAATGAGGCTTGATGGCTCACAAACCAAGCTTCCCAGTCCTATGGTGAGCTACGACTAATATAAATATTTGGTGAGTAACATGACAACTTACCATATGAACATCTTTGCTCTTCTCCAAGGTATCACCAAGGATGTGTAGAAAAATGTTATGCTCTTCTCTATGGCTCAACTACGAGGTGTTAACTTTTTGGTACTTAGGCGGATTTCATTTGGTACACATCGTTTCAAAAATTTCATTTCAGTCATTAACGTTTCAGAAAATCTCGAAACGGTATTTCCATCCAAATTTTCTGTTAAGTGATGACGTGGCAGCTGAGTCACACATCCTAGTCAGCTAAAATATTAATAAAATAATAATTTTATTATTTTAATATTAAAAATTAAGTTTTTTATTAAAATAATTAATTTTATATTGAAAATTTATAAAAAATATTTTTCCCAAAAAAGTTATCTTCTCCTCTTCTCTCTCCTCTCACCTCAAAAATACATATCTAAACGTTCAGTGTTTCAATACTCAACGTTTCGCCACTTTTCATTTTGGTAGTTTTTGTTTGTAGATCTAAAATTTTGGTACTTTTTCCACCTCCAACTCTCCTTCATCTCCCCTCTACTTCCTCCTCCTTCCGTCTCCTCCTTCTCCCTTCTCCCCTCATGCTTCTTCTTACTTCCTCCCTTCACCTCTCTTCTCTCTCTTCTCCCTCTGCTTTCTCTTACCCCCTTTCCCGCCTCTCCCATTTTCCTCATTTCCTCTACTTTCACCTCTGTCTCTCCTCTCTCCTCCCTTTCCCCTCCTCCTAAAAAACACAGATAAAAGTTTCCGAGGGGAAGAAGGACGGACAGAGAAGACAGAGGGAAGGAAGAAGAGGTCAGGAGAAGCTGAGTGAGGAGGTAGGAGAAAGCAGAGGAGAGACGATGGAGAAGGTAGAGGAAGCATAGGGAGAAGGAAGAGAGGAGAGACGGAGGGAGGAGGAAGTATAGGAAAGAAGGAGGAATAGAGAAGGAGGGTCAGAGGTGGAAAAATTAAAAAAAAAAACTTAATCTACAAACACAAAGTTACCAAAAAACTTAGATCTACAAAAAAAAAACTACCAAAATGAAAAAGTGACGAAGCGTTGACTACTGAAACTCTGAAACGTTTAGATATCTATTTTCAAGGTGAGAGGAGAGAGAAGAAGAGGAGAGAATTTATTTTAGTTAAAAATTTTTAATTAAAAATTTAATTATTTTAATAAAACTTAATTTATAATATTAAATTAATAAAATTATTATTTTATTAATATTCTAGCTGACTAGGATGTGTGACTCAGCTGCCACGTCATCACTTAACAGAAAAT
The DNA here is from genome assembly GCA_034768395.1 of Linum lewisii. Lineage (NCBI taxonomy): Eukaryota > Viridiplantae > Streptophyta > Magnoliopsida > Malpighiales > Linaceae > Linum > Linum lewisii. The sequence goes on along the minus strand of JAVBHU010000365.1, from coordinate 19,232 downwards.
TTGGACGGAATTGGACGGAAATACCATTTCGAGATTTTCTGAAACGTTAATGACTGAAATGAAATTTTTGAAACGATGTGTACCAAAATGAAATTTCGTCCAAACGTTAAATACCAATAAAGTTAACACCTCATGCTAGAAAAGCTAGGGTTTTGGACAAAGTTTGCCTCTCCAACTGATGAGGTGGCGCAGGTGCTTCTCCTTTAGTGTATTGGAATATTGGTTATTTTACTAAGAATATTTGGAATATGTTTCTCTTGTAGTAGTTCCATCTGGGTGACATGGTTATTTTACTAAGTGGGTATGATTTGTGGTTCATTCACCGTTGATCCCTCTTCTTAGATGTTGAAAATCCTCATTTCTCGCATGGACAAAATTGCTCCCTTCATCACCCAATATTGTGATAAAAAAATAACTATGAGAAAGGGAGAGTGTGGCTAATTTTTGTTCAAACGGTTATGGCTAGTATTTAAACCTTCTAGTGAGAAAGTTGTTTTGCACAGCTTGTTGGGAAAACTCCTACTATCCTCCACTACTCTATGTTGTCAACTCTATTCTCATGTCTTCGGGTTTGAATGTGCCTGAAAACTATTTTTGTGTGCTACTGGTAAAGGATGATTATAATTATCTCTTTACAACCTATGACCATGTTAAGTGGATAAACATCCAGCTTTTTACAAGTGATGGCTAGATTATTGTTGTTGGGGGACTAGACTGCAAATATCAAGTGGTTTACTATGAACTACAAAAATGGAATTCCTGGAACAAAGTTTGGAAGACTGAAATGGAGGATGTTCATTTCACATTTTTGGAAAGAGAGGTGTTACAGGACTTATCAGTACAAAGTGTAGTGGTCTGAGAGTTGTCTTAGAAAAAATCCAACTTAAACTTCGTATAATGTGGAGCAAATTATCTTCTCTTTAATAGCTCTTTTTGTCTTGTTGTGAAATGATACATTGATTTTATATAACCTTTTCAACCTAATTAACCTCTATTTCTAGGTGTCAACACCCCCCCCCCCCCTTCAATGCCCTCTATTGACCGTTTACACCAACTAGGGACCTTCGTAGTCCATTTTCATATATTTTCAGATGTTGTTTTATCTCATTTAAGGTCTCACCACTATAGCTTGCTAAACAAGGAAGTCACTGGTCTAAACAATGCCCCAATAAGAGGTATGAGGCTCCCGTTGCGATCATTCAAAGTAATGGCTTGGAAGCAGCATTGAAGGGCATGTAAACACTCCCTTCCTAGCCCATGTCTGACGCTCAAGCGCGCCCTTGTCATTTTGGAAACACCGGATGGGGGCGCGCTGGAGTGATTTTTGTAATTTTACGAGCTCTTGGCCGAGAGTTTTGGCCAAAATGAAAGATCTAGAAGGGCGCATCCTCGTCACTACATTTTCAGCCCATGTCCACTCTAGTAACGCGCCCTCGTCGGCCAAAATCCATCCCACGTTGTGCATACTAGCGCGCCCCCTAGTTCAGCACCTGTATAAGCCCAAACTTCGGTATTTTGAAGGGAGTTCAATTTTGGTTCATTCTAAGGGCGATTTTGACTAAGGAAGGTCTTCTGCACCACTTCTCAAACCATTCCCAAGGGCTTCCACTCCATATCCATCCATTCCGAGTTCAACAAAGAGGCCAAGGATGTTATTCTTCTCTACTTTCTTGTTTAGGAGTGATAGTTTCCTCTCTTACACCATGTCACACTAAACCCCTTGGGCTGGGTTGAGAGAATCCTAGGGTTGGGAATTGTTCTTAAGATTTCATGGTGTAATTAGTGATTAGATGCTAGATTTATGTCTCTCTTTTGATGTTCTTGTGCTTTTACCCAAGATTGAGCAAAACTTGGTGTTGATGGTGTTGAATGTCAGATTAAACACAATTTTGACCCTTGTTATTGGTGGATTGGATCCTTGAATGCTTAGATGTATGTTAGGATCTCGGGTTGAGGTGCTTGATAGCTCATTTACGTGTGGACTCGAGAGGAGGGGGGTGTTTTTAGGTCATTGACGACTAAATTCTCACTCGGGCATTTTGTCGAACACCTTGTGTGCATGTGTGGTTTGACTTGATTTGGTTGAAAAATCGATTGCCTTACCTGCCACATAGTTCTGTAGGCCCATTAGGGAACTTAGATCATGTTTTTTTACTTGTCTAAGGTTGATTGAGACTTATTTAGCTTGTTTCTATGTTTTAACTACCCGGTTTTCATGTTGGGAAAAGTGTAGAACCTTAGGTGAGCCCCGACCCACCCTTACCTCTCCTAAACTTTCCCTCTTTGTTGCTTTTCCCTTGGTTTCTTTCCATACTCGGATTCACATTTGTCCATGATCTTTAGCCATTTGTTAACTTTCCATTTAATGAATTTTCTTTCCATGATAGTGAAGTTTATCTTACCCTTGATTCACCGTAGCACCTACACCACACAAACCCTTTGTTAGCTCTACATCCTACTTGAGTAGCCTTTTGTAACACCCAACCCGAATCAGCTCGGTGAAACCCGAGGTTGAACCGGAACCGAGTATTACCCAGTGAAAAACGACAGAGATAACATTCAAATCCAAACTTTAAATAAGAGTTTAAGTGAGAGGCCTCCATAAACCATGAAAACATAAGCTGATTACAACTCCAAATCCAACATAAAACCCATAAAATCCAACGTAACCAGAAAGATACATAAATCCCAGTAAAACCCCCAAAATGTTCCATGTCAACTGAAATATAAAATAGGTCAACTCCAAGTAGGCACCAGTCTTCACCTCATAGCTTCAGCCCAGCACTCCTCGGAATCCACCCTCAACTCTGGCACCACACCACTCTCTCTAGCCACGAGATCCTGAAAGGGAGAAAGGGATCAATTTCCTATTGAAATTGAGTGAACCCACTGGGCCTACCTACACGTTGTCCTGCTCTATGGAGCGGTCCAACTCCGCACAAGACATTCAACAATGGGACCAAACCCAACCCCCCTTTCCATATTTTAATTCCCTAAAAACAGTCTAGGCGATCACGTTGGTCAGTTCTTGTTCTCAAGCACAATTCATAACATTAGAATAACACAGAACTAATACATCAATCCATGGCACACACAGCATCATCACAACACAACCATCAACCAAGTCACAACCACAACCACAAGCACACAACCGTTCACATTCACATTATCTAGGTGAGTTATTAGGCGCCAATAAGGAGTTTTATCCCGCACCACCCCTGCCGGCCTGACGCACCTCTCTCCCCTGGAGAGGTCCAGGACGCATCCTCTCCCTTGGAGGATACCACGAAACCTTTCCCTTGAAGGAATCGTTAAACTTGACTCAACCAAACAAATCACGCCTTTCCCTTGAAGACGTGACCGCACCTCTTTCCCTTGAAGAGGCACTTAGCACCCATAGTGCAGTTTTAGGGGGCAGTGCAGGCTCCTTCCGGTTCTATTTCCACACATACAATTCTCAACATCACATTCTCTAGTCATACATCACATCCACTACCAGCATACAACACAAAACAGCCACATCTCATTCACAGTCCATAGTTCACAACACATCTCGTCCCCATGCTCCTGTCATGTTCACAGCACACACATCACAATCAATAGGATAACCGGCTAGCTCACCGGCCTCCCCCACCTGCAAGTACAGGGGAAGCCATGTCATGAGTCTAGGGGTCATCACCTGTTCCTCTTGTTCAGAGCGACCCCACATTGGCAGGGCAACCCTCCTGCATCCACAACCAGCAATTCATAATAATATAGCACCCGCACCATTTCCCAACCATCCTAACTCTCACTTCTATGTCAAACCATTATTAATTCACTTCAGTTCACAACCAAACCCCCAATCATAGAAATCAACAACAACGATCAACCACGGCAACCATCAATAACAATCAAGCACATTCACATAACAGTTTATCCCCTTTTACTCTCATCATTCTCATGCATAACCTAGGTTTTGTTCTAAGCCCAATTGAAACTCCTCACGCTGTCCAAACTACCTACACAACGCTAGGCCCTCACCTGGAATAGAAGACGAGGCTCTAATCGTCTTCTAGTTCCCCAGAAACTCGATTTCCAACCACCAAACTCGTAGCTCTACCCTTCCTTACTGCTCACGACCTACACCCAGAAACCCAAAATAGAGGTTAGCGATCTCTTCTCCTCGTCGCTACGAATCCATAGCAAACAAACGGAACTCAATTCCGACCTCTACAGCTCCCGGAAATCACCCTTCGAAGGTTGCTCGCTCCAAGTTCGTCAATGGTTTTCGGGGAGAGAGAAAGGGAAACGAAAATACGGATTACTGTGCAATTTCCGTCCTTTTATGCACAAAATGTGCGCCTGACTTGTCAAAATGTGCGCCGGCGCACATTGACCCCTAAAAGGCGCACATTTTGAATATTCTGCCGAAAGTTTGCTGAATTAATTGAAAAGTGCGCCTGACACTTCTAAATGTGCGCCTGCGCACATTAGGGCCCGAAATGAGCACTTTTGGTACTGTACACAGTTCCCCTCTTTTGCAACTTCAACCCGGCACACACCCAAACGTCCCAAACCTCAAGAGACCCTCTTATGTACCGTTTCCGGCACTCTAGTCACCCAGACTTGAGTTCTAACCCGTTCGGTTGGGCGGGGATGTTACAAGTCTCCACAACTTCAAGGATTTCGCCCCCGAAATCATCCCTAACTCATCCTAGCAATATGATACCGGACACCCTAGACCTTCTTGGAACCAACACCACACGAGCAACACAACAAACATGCATCAAGGGAAAATTAATACCTGAATCATACACTTCCACTAACTCCGGGTACCGCCGCCTCATACTCTCCTCAGTCTCCCAAGTAGCTGACTCGCTCTCATGGTTCCTCCATACCACCTTAAGCTGCGGAATCTGCTTATTCCTCAAGACCCGGACTTGCCTATCCACGATCGCGACTGGCTTCTCCTCATAAGTCAAGTCTTGCTCAATCTCCACCTCCTCCGGCTGAATCACATGAGAAGGGTCCCATGATACCGCCTAAGCACGCTCACATGGAACACATTGTGTATCCTTTCCAACTCCCTCGGCAAAGCCAACACGTAAGCCACCGGACCCGACTTAGCGAGGATCTCATAAGGACGATGTACCGAGCGCCAACTTCCCTTTTCTACCGAAACGCATCAGCCCTTTCCACGGTGACACCTTCAAAAATACCTTCTCCCCAACATTGAAACTCAGCTCTCTAGCACGACCGTCGGCATACGCCTTTTGCCTATCTTGAGCCGCCCTCAATCTCTCCTTGATAATCTTAACCGATCAGCCGTCTCTTGCACAACTTGAGGACCCGACAACACTCTCGCACCTTCCTCATCCCAACACAAAGGCGTCCTACACTTCCTCCCATACAAGGCCTCAAAAGGAGCGGACTTCAAACTACTATGGTACGAGTTATTATAGGCGAACTCAATCAAAGGTAGCAATTCAGTCCAAGGGGTTTGAAACTCCATAGCACAGCTTCTCAACAACTCCTCCAAAGTAAGGATCGTTCTCTCCGATTGCCCATCCGTCTGAGGATGATACGCCGTCGAGAACTTGAGCTTAGTTCCCAACGCTGTATGCAGCCCCTCCAAAAATGGGACGTGAAACTCGGATCCCGATCAGAGACAATGGATTGAGGAACCCCATGTAACCTCACCACCTCTTCTATATATAACTTTGCCAACACCTCCACACTAGGCTTAAATCGAATGGGTATGAAATGCGCAACTTTCGTCAACCGATCGACTATCACCCACACGGCATCCTTCCCCTCTCTAGTCGGCGGAAAACCCGACACAAAGTCCATGGTGATGTCCGCAAACTTCCACTCCGGAATAGGTAGGGACTGAAGTAACCCACCCGGAGCTTTATGCTCCGCCTTAGCCTTCTGACAAACCAAACAAGTCGCCACATAACGAGCCACGTCCTTCTTCATTCCTGGCCACAAAAACTTAACTTCAGGTCATTGTACATCTTTGTCATCCCGGGATGCATAGCATACATCGAGGAATGAGCCTCCTCCAAATCCCCTTCCTCAATTCCTCTACTTCCGGTACGCACACTCGACCCTTGCATTTCAACAATCCGCCAACTACCTCAAATCCATTATCCATGCCTTTCTCAACTTCCCCTCGAATGGCCACCAGAGTAGCATCCTTGAGCTGCTCCTCACCAATCCTATCATTCAGCATAGGCCTAATGTTGAGCTTGGCAAGCAAACTTCCCACATCATCTAGCTGTATCTCTACCTTAAAGCTCTGAGATCCACAACTCCTTTCGACTTAAAGCATCCGCAACCACATTAGCTTTACCAGGATGGTAGTCAATGGTACAGTCATAATCCTTCAAGAGCTCCACCCAACGCCGTTGCCTACCATTCAGCTCCTTTTGATCCATAAGGTGCTTAAGACTCTTGTGATCGGTCATGATCTAAAGTCTCACCATACAAATAATGCCTCCACAACTTCAAGGCGAACACCACCGCAGCTAACTCCAAATCATGGGTTGGGTAGTTCACCTCATGCACCCTAAGCTGTCGGAGGCATAAGCGACAACCTTCCATTCTGCATCAACACACAACCCAATCCTTGCAAAGACGCATCACTAAACACCACATACTCCCACCTTCCACTGGCAAAGTCAACACCGGAGCTGAAGTCAACTTCTTCTTCAACTCCTCAAAGCTCCTCTGACATCCCTCACTCCACTCATACTTCGACTCCTTCCTCAACAACTTATGTAAAGGAGACGCTATGGTAGAGAACCCCTCTACAAACCTTCGGTAGTAACCAGCTAACCCCAAGAAACTCCTCAGTTTGCGACAATCCTTAGGTGGAGACCAATTAACCACCGCTTCAATCTTCTTTGGGTCAACCTCCACGCCTCTCTTAGAAACACATGCCCAAGGAACAATACTTCCTCCAACCAAAAGGCACACTTCGAGAACTTGGCAAAAAGTTGCTGCTCCCTCAACCTATGAAAAACAATCCTCAAGCTCCTCATGCTCCTTCCTAGTCTTAGAATAAATGAGGATATCATCGATGAACACTATCACGACTTATCCAAATATTCGTGGGAAGACCTTGTTCATGAGGGCCATGAACGCGGCGGGAGCATTGTGAGACAAAACGGCATTACCAGAAACTCATAGTGTCCATAGCGGGTCCTGAAGGTTGTCATTGGCACCGACCCTTCCTCCACCTTCAACTGGTGATAACCCGACCTCAAGTCTATCTTCGAGAACACTTCAGCCCCTTGCAATTGATCGAAGAGATCGTCTATCCTTGGAAGTGGGTAACGATTTCTTGATCGTCCGCCTTGTTCAACCGCCTATAGTCAATACACATCCGCATCGACCCACCCTTCTTCTTCACAAACAACACCGGTGCCCCCACGGTGATACGCTTGGGCGGATGAACCCCTTATCCAAGAGCTCCTGCAATTGCTCCTTCAACTCCTTTAACTCCGCCGGTGCCATGCGATAAGGTGGAATAGAGATTGGAGCAGTTCCAGGAACCAATCTATATTGAACTCCACCTCACGCTCGATCGGTGCTCCGGGTAGTTCCTCAAACACACCCACAAACTCCCGGGCTATCGGTACCTTCTCCAACTCCTCATTCTGCTCAACTGACACCTGCACCAATAAAGCCTCACACCCTTCTTGGATCAGAGAGAAAGCTTGCATTGCTGAAATTATCCCATAGGTGCGGACTCCCTCTTCCTAACACCCTTGAACACCACCTGGCCAAACCTCCCACCTGAAGCAACACCTCCTTCTTCTGACAATCAAGCAAAGCCCCATGCCTAGCCAACCAATCCATGCCGAGGATAAATTTCGAAATTCATTGAAAGGAAGCACCCCCAAAATCAGCCAAGAACTCCACACCCCCACTAGCACTCTACACCCCATACACACTCTATCCACCCGAACAGAAGTCCCCAGAGGAGTTCTGACGCCCCAACTAACACCCAAACTACTAGTACAACACCCAAACTACTCAAACATTTCTCAGATACAAAGAATGGGTTGACCCCGAATCAAACAAAGCGTAAACGGAAAGATCTAAGATGGAGATCATACCGGTCACCACGTCGTTCGCATTTTCTGCTGCGCCCTTAGTGAGAGCATAAAGCCGTCCTTGATCCCCTCCAGCTCCCACCGGCATGGCATAGCACCCGTTCCTCGTCCAGCTCCCGAGGCTCCCCTGCCATAACACCTCCTCCTCTAGCTCCTTGACTCCCCGACGGAGCTCTAGGTCCCTGCACCGATCCCACAGACTGGGTCGGCACCGCACTCCTGGTCGGGCAAACATTGCTCCGGTGTCCACGCTGCCCACAGGTTTTAGCATGTTACTGGAGCGGTCCTCATCAGATGACACATGCCGTAGTGAGGTTTCCCACATGTGCCACAGGTGGGAAGCCCAGTTGCGCCCCTCCCGACCGAGCCGAACCTGCACCCCTCATCTTAAAAGTCGCGCTCTTGTGTCCCGGATTTCCACAGGTGAAACAGGTCAACACCCCACGCATCGGGGCCGACTGAGTGCTCCTGAACCCGAATAGGGACTGATGTGGTCGCTTAACAGTCTGACTCTGGGCCACAGGACTGTGAAGGCGGTGCTGTCGCCTTCCTCTTCCGGTCCTCCTTCTTCCCCAGCTCTAATAACTCCCTCTCCAAAGCAGCCCCTTTCACGCCACCAAACTCCCATGTCACCAGATGTGACCCCCTCCTGAATCTCCCACCTCAGACCCCTTGAACCGACGAATCAACTTTTGCTCTCGATTAGCAAGCTCATATACCATTGGGAGAGGTTGGTGAACTCCATATAGTATGCAGAACCGACTTCTCACCCTGCACCAGCTCAAGAAATCCTTGGTCTTTGCCTCCCTCCAAATATCCGGGCAAAACTGGTCACGGAACATCCCTAAGAACTCCTCAAACCCAGCTCGGGGGGGGGTACACCTGACTCTCCGCCAAGGACTCCCACCACTCCAAGGCATGACCCTTTAGCAAGAAGGTCATGGCTTGCAATCTCATCTCATCCTCAATCCAGCCCTCAGAAACTTGAAGTTGCACTCTTAATCCATCGCTCAGCCACAGCCGGAAACAGCCACCTCCCCGGCGAACTCACTGAAGTTCCAACCCTTCAAATCGATGGCCGAAACCGACGCCCCACTGCTCCATGCTCGGAGTGACCCACGGAGTGACTTCCCATCGACTGGTTCTCACTACAGGAGGACATTAAACATTTCAGTTGACCGCTCAAAGAACTTCAAACAACTCAATTCACCACTTGATTTCAAACATCCCACCCATTTAAAACAGTTTAACAAAAACCCTTGGAATGTCGGTCCCGTACCGATGTCTCATCCTCCCTCCCAACGAGGTTAATTACTCCCCAAAGAGAGAAGATAATCAACGGTACAGCAGCGACAAACCAGGCTCTGATACCATTTGTAACACCCAACCCGAATCAGCTCGGTGAAACCCGAGGTTGAACCGGGGAACCGAGTATTACCCAGTGAAAAACGACAGAGATAACATTCAAATCCAAACTTTTTAAAAAAGAGTTTAAGTGAGAGGCCTCCATAAACCATGAAAACATAAGCTGATTACAAATCCAAATCCAACATAAAACCCTTATAAAATCCAACGTAACCAGAAAGATACATAAATCCCAGTAAAAACCCCCAAAATGTTCCATGTCAACTGAAATATAAAAAAGGTCAACTCCAAGTAGGCACCAGTCTTCACCCTATAGCTTCAGCCCAGCACTCCTCGGAATCCACCCTCAAACTCTGGCACCACACCACTCTCTCTAGCCACGAGATCCTGAAAGGGAGAAAGGGATCAATTTCCTATTGAAATTGAGTGAACCCTGGGCCTACCTACACGTTGTCTGCCTATGGAGCGGTCCCAACTCCGCACAAGACATTCAACAATGGGACCAAACCCAACCCCCTTTCCCATATTTTAATTCCTAAAAAAAAGTCTAGGCGATCACGTTGGTCAGTTCTTGTTCTCAAGCACAATTCATAACATTTAGAATAACACAGAACTAAATACATCAATCCATGCACACACAGCATCAAACACAACACAACCATCAACCAAGTCACAACCACAACCACAAGCACACAACCGTTCACATTCACATTATCTAGGTGAGTTATTAGGCGCCAATAAGGGAGGTTTATCCCGCACACCCCCTGCCGGCCTGACGCACCCTCTCTCCCCTGGAGAGGTCCAGGACGCATCCTCTCCCTTGGAGGATACCACGAAACCTTTCCCTTGAAGGAATCGTTAACTTGACTCAACCAAACAAATCACGCCTTTCCCTTGAAGACGTGACCGCACCTCTTTCCCTTGAAGAGGCACTTAGCACCCATAGTGCAGTTTTAGGGGCAGTGCAGGCTCCTTCCGGTTCTATTTCCACAATACAATTCTCAACATCACCATTCTCTAGTCATACATCACATCCACTACCAGCATACAAACAAAACAGCCACATCTCATTCACAGTCCATAGTTCACAACACATCTCGTCCATGCTCCTGTCATGTTCACAGCACACACATCACAATCAATAGGATAACCGGCTAGTCACGGCCTCCCCCACCTGCAAGTACAGGGGAAGCCATGTCATGATCTAGGGGTCATCCACCTGTTCCTCTTGTTCAGAGCGGACCCCACATTGGAGGGCAACCCCCCTGCATCCACACCCAGCAATTCATAATAATATAGCACCCGCACCCATTTCCCACCATCCTAACTCTCACTTCTATGTCAACCATTACTTAATTCACTTCAGTTCACAACCAAACCCCCAAATCATAGAAATCAACAACAACGATCAACCACGGCAACCATCAATAACAATCAAGCACATTCACATAACAGTTTATCCCCTTTTACTCTCATCATTCTCTTGCATAACCTAGGTTTTGTTCTAAGCCCAATTGAAACTCCTCACGCTGTCCAAACTACCTACACAACGCTAGGCCCTCACCGGAATAGAAGACGAGGCTCTAATCGTCTTCTAGTTCCCAGAAACTCGATTTCCAACCACCAAACTCGTAGCTCTACCCTTCCTTACTGCTCACGACCTACACCCAGAAACCCAAAATAAGGTTAGCGATCTCTTCTCCTCGTCGCTACGAATCCATAGCAACAAACGGAACTCAATTCCGACCTCTAAGCTCCCGGAATCACCCTTCGAAGGTTGCTCGCTCCAAGTTCGTCAATGGTTTTCGGGGAGAGAGAAAGGGAAACGAAAATAGGATTATGGCATTTCCGTCCTTTTTATGCCAAAATGTGCGCCTGACTTGTCAAAATGTGCGCCGGCGCCACATTGACCCAAAAAGGCGCACATTTTGAATATTCTGCCGAAAGTTTGCTGAATTAATTGAAAAGTGCGCCGGACACTTCTAAATGTGCCCTGCGCACATTGGGGGCCCGAAATGAGCACTTTTGGTACTGTTAACACAGTTCCCCTCTTTTGCAACTTCAACCCGGCACACACCAAACGTCCCAAACCTCAGAGACCCTCTTATGTACCGTTTCCGGCACTCTAGTCACCCAGACTTGAGTTCTAACCCGTTCGGTTTGGGCGGGGATGTTAACCTTTCTTCAAGGGACCCCAAGAATTCAACCCTAGCTGCTAGGACTTATCTTTGAAAGGCACCCTCGAGTGACTGGTCAAATTTGGCGTCGTTGTCGGGGATCTTCGACATAGTGTGAAAGATAGGATCTATTGATTTTCTTGACCTCTGTTTTAGTTTATGCCACCTTTGTTTGGTTTGATTTTAGTTGAGTCTTTGGTACTGTTTAGCTTCTTGTCTAGTTTGAACTTCATTTGTGCTTTGAATTGGTGCTTGTTCCTTTGTTGAGTTGCTTATTTTTGTGTTTGGCTTTTAAGTTTACCTTTAAGTTGTTTGTTTCCTTAAGATTGGTTGTTTTGAATCTTGTCTTGTCTCTTTATTTATTTTCAAGCTTCAAATCATCACTTTTTTTTCTCTTGTTTGTTGACATGCAGGACGAGAAAAGACCTTTTAACAATTCATGTACAGTTTTAAGACTTCCACCGAGTCATCAAATGTCTTTGGTTCAGTATACTCATAGATGTTCAGCCAATAAGAAATCCGAGGACTATACCAATCCTCCTGTTGTAGGGCGGAGCAAGGAATAGTCAAAGGCAAGAGAATCTATTTAATGAACTTAACCACATGATTGCACAGGACCAACGGACTTATGAGAGTAGTAAGGAAGAGACGGTTAGTGTTAATATCATTTTGAGGCCACGGCCTCCTATAGTACTGATGTGTTTGCTAGCATTGCATGGATGTTCCCTCGTTTTCACATATGTTCCGAGTTTCATGAAGTCTCGAGGATCAGCAGCCTTTTATAAGTCAGAAGATGAGATAAAAGATGTGTTGGCTGAGTTGGAAGGACTTCTTGAGATTTATAAATCTGTGTGGTTTTTTCGAATAGTAGTGGAGAATATTCTTTTCAGGTTTTAGGGCTAAAAATGAGGATAAACTAAGGGATCTTGAATTGCAATTTAAAGTCGAGCATAATGAGAAGGGATACTTAGAAAAAGAGATATAATCCCTCAATTGCATCTATTCTTTGACTAAGACCATAATATGAAAGGTGAGACAAAGTTTGTTGCTCGGACAAAACTCAGGAATTCTTATCATCACCTCTTACTAATTGATGCAAAGTTTGAGAAGTTGGAGAAACAGTTGGTTAAGGAGCGAGAAGAAAAGAGGATTTTAGCTCTGAAAGTACAAAAGCTTGGGGAAGTTGCTCAAAACCTAGAAAAGAAGGTTAAGGCCAAAAAGAAGTCAAATTAGGGTAACAACTTGGCCGTTTGCACCATGTGTTCCATTTTCATATATTTTCAGTTTTATTTTTATCTCATTTTCAGGTCTCACCACTATAGCTTGCTAAACAGGAAGCCACCGGTCCAAACCGTGCCCCAAACACAGGTCTGAGGCTCCTAGTGCGATTATTGAAAGTAAAGGGCGCGTCAGCACTTCTTAGCCTGCGTCTACCACTCAAGCATGCCCTCGAAATTTTTGGAAACGCGGGTTGGGGGCACGTTGGGCATGATATTGGTTAATATTGTGAGCTATTGGCCGGTAGGTTTTTGACAAAATGGAAGAAATAGAGGGGTGCGCCCTCATCACTACAATTTCAACCTGCGTCCCTTCTAAGTAACGTGACCTAGATCGCGGCCAAATTCAGCCAACACGTGCTACAGAGCGCCCGTACCCCGCTAATTCAGCGCTTATATAAGCCCAAACTTGGGTATTTGAAGAGAGTTCGATTTTGGTTCATTCTAATGGCGATTTTGAGAGGAAGGTCTTCCCACAAACTTCTCAAGCCATTCCCAAGGGCTTCCACTCCATCTTCATCCATTCCAAGTTCATCTAAGAGGCTAAGATGCTATTCTTCTCCACTTTCTTGTTTAGGAGTGATATTTTCCTCTCTTCTAAACCCCTGCACACTAAACCCCTAGTGAGGGAATCCTAGGGGTTGGCACTTGTTCTTCAAATTTCATGTTTGTAATTAGTGATTAGATGCTAGATTTAAGTCTCTCTTTAGATGTTATTGGCTTTTACGCAAGATAGACCAAAAATTGGTGTTGATGGTGTTGAATGTGAGACAGACACAGATTTGACACTTGTTATTGGTGGATTGGATCCTTGAATGCTTAGATGTATGTTAGGAATCTGGGGTTGAAGTGTTTTGATAGCTCATTTACATGTGGCACTCGGAAGAGGGGAGCGTTTTGCGTCCTTGGCGAGTGAATTTCCCTTGGGAATTTCGTCGAGCATCTGCGTTCACTACAAAAAGGGGGGTTAGCGTCGCTTATAAGGGAATAGTTTAGCATCGGTCATTTAAAAACCGACGCTAAAAACGTTGACTCGTGTTTGGATGTCTTTAGCGTCGGTCGGACTATTGACCGACGCTAAATTCAACCCAAAAACTGACGTTAATCCAGCTTTGGGTAAAAAATGAAGCCTTTACCTAAAACCATCTTAGCGTCAGTTTGTATTTACTTTAGCGTCGATCGACGCTTAAAAAAGAACCTATTTATAACCCCATGGACAGACCTCTCACTAAAACCCAAACTCTCCCTCCCCCTCTCAGCCACCACCCTCAACTCTCTTCCCCCTCAACTCTTTCCCTCTCAACTCTCCTTCCCCCTCAACAATTTTTCCTCTTAACTTCCTTCCCCCTGTCGACCAACCAACCCTTCTCCTCTTGCTCGCCGTCACCCGACGCCGACAACCGCCACCACCCACCTTCACTTCATCCTCCGGCCACCGCATCCCAGCCGCCAACCACCATCACTTCCTCCTCTGGCCGCCGCATCCCAAGGCACCACCCCTAAAACCCTAATTGGATTGGTTAGCATCCCAACCACCACCAACATCCTTTCACTTCCTCCTCCGGCCACTGCATCCCACCTGACGCTGACATCCGCCGCATCCCACCCTACGCCGACATCCGCCGCATCCCAGTGCCGCCACCTCAAATTGGTTCAGAAGGATACGTAAATTAACCAGATATGAAAATAACATCCCAACCACCGCCACCTCGAAACTAGTTTAGTGTGGAAGAGAAACGAGATCTAGAAAAAAAACCTAGTTCTGGAAAAAAATAAAAAAAAAAAACGAAAACAAAAAATGAAAAATTGGGTTGGTCAGCCACCCATTAGGTCAACCCATTTTAGCGGTCGGTCGTTGTTTATTTAGCGTCGAACGCATAAGAAACGATGCTAAAATTTAGCGTCGCAAGAATTCGCGTCATTTTTTTAACTGACGCTAAACGCTCGGTTTTTTGTAGTTTGTGTGTGTGTGGTTTGGCTTGATTAGGTCGAAAGATCGAATGCCTTACCTCCCGCATATTTCTTTGGCACCATTAGGGACTTCCACTTTTTTTACTTTTTGTTCCATCATAGTGAAGTTTGTCTTACTTTGGTTCACCGTGACACCTACACCACACAAACCCTTTGTTAGCTCTACATCCTACTTGAGTAGCCTTTCATCGAGGGACCACGAGAATCGAACCTTAGCTTGCTAGGACCTATCTTAGGCACCCTCGAGTGATCGGTCATGAACTAGGTTCGTTTGAGCTATAGTCTTTGATTAGGAGAAGTTGCTAATTATCGAAAAAAATATGGCTCACTTGAGAAATCACTATTATTGATATTCAATAACATACTTAAGCTTGATCGAATTGTGGTTTAATATTTTTGTTTTCGGATATGAGCATAAAAGACTGTCCCCGAGCCAGCCACGAGATCACAAGAACCTTTGTCTATTAAGAGCAGAGTTTTTGTGACTTATGTCTCAAACCTCTAAGTAAATGATAGTGTGGAGTCAAGAGGAGTACCTTTTTGTAGTGATTGATATTGGATTTTTAAGACTATCTTTTAATGTTTTTTTTTTCGCACTTTTTTGTGGACATTTTCTCGACCTATTATGGCCTTTTGTTAGTTGTATTGGATTTATGAATTGGATGTATGTTAGGATTTTTAACTACTATATTATGTCAAATGTTCGCCCTAAGACATATTGGGTTAGGGTGTTTTCTGGTGGTAGAAATTCTTGTGTCTGAACACAATAAATGCTCTTTTGATTTCTTGGAATAAGGAATATTTACACGGTTCACACCTCTCCAAACAATGTTTCCGCACGAGGGTTTTTTTTGTTTTTTTGTCTAAGTCTACTGCTACTCATATGGAGGTTCGGAAAGCTCCCAAAGAAAAGACAACTATGGCTACTGAAATTGAAATTGCAGAGAAAATAGAAAATTTGGGGCAGAGTGTCTGCTTGTGTGATTGTGTGGGGGACTTGTCTCTGTCGAAATGTCTCTCATATTTATTAGACAAATGTGAGTGGTAACGCAGCTGGAGGATGTAACTGCCATGGAGGTTACTTCCTATCTCTTGAACTGGCTATCATCGTGGTGGTGGCGGTTTCCTCTCTTCAACTGCCTTGGAGGAGTAGTGACGTTGGTGGTAGAAGTTGATCACTCAGCCCTTAAGGTCTCATCATAAATGAGGAGATTGACATGATGACACTATCCCCCTGGAGTTAACCTTAGGGTTTCCCTCTTGAGGGTCGACACGAGATCCTCACCTCGATGGATTGACATGAGACTTTCACTTCGGTGGATCGACATGAGACCTTGACTTTGGTGGATTGACACGAGACCTTGACTTTGGTGGATTGACACGAGACCTTGACTTCGATGGATTGACATGAGACCTTGACTTTGGTAGATCGACATGAAATCCTGATGAGGAGATTGATATGATGCTTCCCTCTTGGCGAGGAGGTTGACATGATGACATAATCTCATGGAGTCAGCTTTACTTCGATGGGTCGACATGTGATTCTTCCTTTGATGGATCGACAGAGACTCACTTTGATGGATCGACATGAGATTCTTGACTTCGATGGGTCGACATGAGACTTCACATTGCTGGATCGACATGAGATCCTGACTTCGATGGGTCGACATGAAGTCTTCACTTTGATGGATCGACATGAGATCCTGACTTCGATGGGTCGACATGAAGTCTTCACTTTTGATGGATCGACATGAGGACATCATCATGAAGTCGGCCTTAGGGTTTCCCTCTTTACCTCTTGACAAGGAGGCTGCCTGATGCGAACCGCCTTCTCCAGGAAGGGATCGACTCAACACCCAAAACTATATTATCAGCCCCACGGAACCTAACCTTTGAAACCGCGGAGAAACACTTGAAATCCACTAATTATTGACTTAGGAACCCAAGGTATTCGGGTCGAATTGGTGCCAACAAACAAAGGATGATAGCCTTTGAAGATAAACCAAACCTTAAGCTAAGCAACAACGAGCAAAGACTTGAAGGGAAAGAACTTAGTTCTGAAATTTCAATAATCAAAAATAATCTCCCTTACATTGGTGGCCGAAGCCTTTATTTATAGCCCAAGCGTGGCAAAAACCGGTTCCAACTCTAACAAGGAAAGACTAAAATAATCCTAAAAGATAGGCAGAAGAAAATATTAAAATAAATATAGTTGTCCGAGATTAAAACTCTAAAACTGGCAAAATTGAGCAAAACCCTAATCCGGGCGGATTAGAGCACACAGGGTGTCCTTGTCCGGGTGGGATTAGGAAAACCTCCGGGAGTTGGCTGGACTCCGGACGGGTAGGAAGAGTGCCCAGAACCCGCGCGGTGGCATTTCTATAATTAACCGCGGGTTCCGGGTGACCGGGTGGTCGGGTGGCGTCCTTCGGTGCTGGTGACCCGGCTCGGCATCAACTGCCCTGATCCGGTGCTAGGGTTTTGGTGATGCCCGGCTGTTTTGGCCTTCTGCTGGACATTTCCTCAGACAAGTGAGGTTCCTCCCAAGTCTTTGGACCTCCTGAGTCTTCGGCTTCAACCTTGTCCGCCCCGATTCTGAGTGGGGTAGGGTTAGCCGAGGCAGACCTGGTTGGTCATATCCGCCGGGGCCGGGGCAGGTCCGTCGGAAGCCAACCTGTCTTGGCCACATTCTCGAACTTCTTGTCTTCTGTACGCCAAACTCTCTCCAGATGGCCTTTTGACGTGTGTTGACTTGAGGGATCATGGAAGAGAGGTTGGGGAAAGATGGGACTCAGTGCTCGGTCTAGGGCTTAGGTTCTCGGCCAGTAAATGGCCTGGAACTCCCTTCCTCTCGGGGTGCCTTCCTTCCCGTTGGGCAGACCTGAGCTTGTTCTTGAGTTCATTTCTAGGCTTGAAGCTCGTAAGTAGCCATCCTTAGTTTTATGCGCTTTTGTATGGGCCTGGAGTTTCTGCCTTCTACGGGGTACCTTGGTGGGGTGTAAGTATACCTTTGTGGCCCGGGGCGGTGGAGCCGGGTCATATCATCCCCCTCTCTTGACTGGGATTTGTTCCAAATCCACCTCGGCATCCTTCCTAGAACCCATCACTCTTTTCCAAACTTCAGCAATCTTGTTGGCTACGGCCGGGAAAGATTCAGCATCATCAGTAGTCCTAGGGGTGTCATTCGAGTCGGTACTGACAATGTCTCAGACTTTTCAGTGTCTTCTTCCTCAGTCCTCCATTTCTTCCACTTCATAAATGCCATTAACAGTAATGTTAAGGCTCGGGGAGCTGCTGGGCGAGGGTTCTTCACTCATCTCCTCATTCGAGTCTGCTTCTGGATCTTCTTGGCTCGGGGCAGCTTTTAAAATCCGCCGGGAGATGACTTCCCATTGAATCTCGGGAGGGGGCCATTGGTTCTTTGGCCGTGGGGCCGGCGGGTGGCCGTCGTGGCGGCGCTCTGCTTCAGGTCATCAAAGAGTCCTCCTTCTGTCTCAGGCCAAATTGGCCGAGGGAAGGTTCAAAAGACCCGGGGTGGGCCGATTGACATCATTCGGCGCGGACAGGATGTCCGGGGCAGTCCGTGATGCTAGGCCGGGAGGGCCGGTGCTGGGCCGGGGTAGTACTGGGCACTGTGCTGGGGCAGTGCAGGTGCTGGGTGGGCAGTGCTGGGCGCTGGCCGGGGCAGTGCTGGGCGCTGGGCCGGGGCAGTGCTGAATGCTGGGCCGGGCAGTGCTGTTCAGCATCAGCCGGGGTGACGTGGGGATCACTCGCTGTGGAAAGCTGAAAATTTTTCCAGGCCTTCCACATTAACTTTTCTCCTTCACTAGATTCTTCCTCCAATTCTTCATTATTGGACTCCTCCTCATTGTCCGTAACAACTTCTCCTTCTCTAAGCACCATAGCTCGGTGTTAGGGCAAGTCCCTTGCCATGTGACCCTACCTTGACACTTAAAACACATAAGGCACTTGGGCCGAGCGTTAGTAGTAGGGATTTTTGAACCGGGGTTAGGGTTTACCCGTGATGCCGACCCGATTAGGGTTTGGCCTCGATCCAGAACTCCGGTTAGGGTTTGGCCTGTTAGGGGTGTGTCCGGCACTTCTGTCTCCTCTCACCGGGCACTGATTGTGGCGGAGGGGTAGCCCTTCCCCAAAACCATTCTTTAGCTCCTTTCAACCCTAGTAGCCACGGTTATCAAGTCATTTAGTCAACAAAGTTAGGAATGTTGATTGGTGTAGAATCTCCTTCTGCAATCCTTCCGGTGAATCGTGCTATCTTGGCATCTTCATCTTCACCAGGTCAAGCCGTGCAACCAGAATCTCCATCTCCCCTTTTT